>JAACNH010004147.1:0-25374 GCA_019447015.1 Hymenochirus boettgeri | reverse complement strand
ATAGATACCATAAACTGTGCTGGTTACCAGATAGGTAGGATGTAAGGGTAGATTTATCATATATAGATATATAGATATCATATACTGTGCTGGGTACAGAATAGGTAGGATGTAAGGGTAGATTTAAACCTGCTAATTGAGGTTTATTGACGTACAGAGAGGGGAATAGAATAACAGAGGATGGGAGCCACAAGAGAGAAAGGTATAAGGTGGAGGAAGCAGTGTGAGTGGGGGTCTGTATAGGAGATGGTTCTGTGATGGGTACAGGGTACGGACAGGGACATATGGGGACACTAGAGAGAAAGGTATAAGGTGGTTCTGTGATGGGTACAGGGTACGGACAGGGACATATGGGGACACTAGAGAGAAAGGTATAAGGTGGGAGGAAGCAGTGTGAGTGGGGGTCTGTATAGGAGATGGTTCTGTGATGAGCAGAGGGTACGGGCAGGAACATATGGGGAGACTAGAGAGGAAATATATGGAGGAGCAGCAGAGTGAAGGGATATAAATGTTAGGAGAAGGATTTATATACAATGAGCTGTTTAACGGGGAGCCAGGTTGTTGTTCAGTACAGAGGAGATTTGGGATTCGGTTTATTAGAGAGGGAAACAATATGTGTGGCAGAGTTTAGTATAGACTGAAGGGGAGAGACGTGGGAAGCAGGAAGACCAGTAAGTAGTAGGTTACAATAGTCCATGCGTGATAGGATGAGAGCATGTATAAGCATAGCGGTGGAGAGAAAGAAACTTGCGGATTTTTGCTACATTGCGAATGAAAAAGCGGCAGGTTTTCGCAACATAGTTAATGTGAAGGAGAGAGAGGAGTGAATAATTACCCCCAGGTTTTGCACTTATTTTCCCGTTAGCACAGGATTGCACGTTTCCCTATCTCTCTAATGACTATGGTTTATTTTCCAATCCAGGCTGTTTGGCTGCTTGGTGCTTCCCTTGCTTTGAATGTAAGACTGTGAGTGATTTCGGGGAATGTCTCTGTCTCCCCCTGCTGGATCCCTCTTGTGCAGGATATCTTGGCTGTGGGGTCGCCTGTCCCCCAGTTTCCATGGCCATGAGGGCGTCTGTCAGAGAAAGATACCGGATCCGTGTAAGTATTTTGGTGTTGCTTATAGTAGGTCTGGAATACTGTGTATGAGATACATTATAACCTGTATAATGACATTGTCATATATTCAGTGAGAGATTGTTATATAAGGGCTTACAGTGTAATACATAGTGGATAATGAACCCCCTATTGTAAATTATAAGGATATTAGAAGTCATTATTTGTTCTGTTCTCTGAGTTCTGTGACCATATAAAAGTACACAAGGGCGTTTTTATTGAAGAACGGGAGGTAAGACACAGATCCTTTACCTCCTGTTATTGAAGAACGGGAGGTAAGACACAGGTCCTTTACCTCCTGTTATTGAAGAACGGGAGGTAAGACACAGATCCTTTACCTCCTGTTCTTCAATAAAACTGAATAGCAAAAAATGATTTTCCCAGTGGAGTGAACAGGAGGTAAAGGATCTGTGTCTTACCTCCCGTTCTCAATAACAGGAGGTAAAGGACTGTGTCTTACCTCCCGTTCTTCAATAACAGGAGGTAAAGGATCTGTGTCTTACCTCCCGTTCTTCAATAACAGGAGGTAAAGGATCGGTGTCTTACTCCCGTTCTTCAATAAAAACGCCCTGTGTACTTTATATGGTCACAGAACTCAGAGAACAGAACAAATAATGACTTCTAATATCCTTATAATTTACAATAGGGGGTTCATTATCCACTATGTATTACACTGTAAGCCTTATATAACAATCTCTCACTGAATATATGACAATGTCATTATACAGGTTATAATGTATCTCATACACAGTATTCCAGACCTACTATAAGCACACCAAAATACTTACACGGATCCGGTATCTTCTCTTCCGACAGACGCCCTCATGGCCATGGAAACTGGGGGACAGCGACCCCACACCAAGATATCCTGCACACAGAGGATCCAGCAGGGGAGACAGAGACATTCCCCGAAATCACTCACAGTCTTACATTCAAAGCAAGGGAAGCACCAGCAGCCAACAGCCTGGATTGGAAAATAAACCATAGTCATTAGAGAGAGTAGGGAAACTTGCAATCCTGTGCTAACGGGAAAATAGTGCAAAACCTGGGGGTAATTATTCCCTCCTCTCTCTCCTTCACATTAACTATGTTGCGAAAACCTGCCCTTTTCATTCGCAATGTAGCAAAAATCCGCAAGTTTCTTTCTCTCCACCGCTATGCTTAACATGCTCTCATCCTATCACGCATGGACTATTGTAACCTACTACTTACTGGTCTTCCTGCTTCCCACGTCTCTCCCCTTCAGTCTATACTAAACTCTGCCACACATATTGTTTCCCTCTCTAATAAACCGAATCCCAAATTCTCCTCTGTACTGACTGTTCTTCAATAAAACTGAATAGCAAAAAATGATTTTCCCAGTGGAGATTCCCTTTAAACCATTAATTCAGGGAGGGAAATATATAAGGAGACATTCCAATGCTGTCCCCATTTTATTTTACACCACTTATATATTATATAGAGAATAACGCATCCCTATAATAAAGGGTATTACAAGTCCGTTATGATACAGAATTACAAGGCGGAGTTACATAGATCAAGGAAATCCATAATTATTCCTACCTTTATCATATTATATTACACCTTTATCATATTCATGACATAATTTCTATGTTCATGACATCATACCTGTGCTTATGACATAATTTCTATGTTCATGACATCATACCCGTGCTTATGACATCATCTCTATGTTTATGACATCATACCCGTGCTTATGACATCATTTCTATGTTTATGACATCATACCCGTGCTTATGACATCATTTCTATGTTTATGAATTGTTTGTATTCAGGATGCAGATAACTAACATCTCAGTGTGTGCAAACGATTTAAAAGAATAAATGGCAGGAAAGGGGAGAATGATGATCGTCCTATCCGATGTGGAGTCTTTACCTAGAATAAGATGATGTTTCCATTTGCTAATCTCAATCTTTGTCCCCCAGGGTTCGATCTGTGATGACTGCTGCATGCTGTGTTGGTGCTTCTCCTGTGCTTGGTGCCAAATGGCGCGGGAGATAAAGAAGCGCAAGCAGCCGGTGACCTTCATAACGGCCCAGACTACCCCCGTGGCCTTAACAACCCAGACAATCACCATGAGATAATCTTATCCTATTGGATTGTCCAACGGTGTTTCAACATAGATTCAACGTCCTGGTTAAACCTCCCATAGCTGAGAACAGGAGGCAATAATAGAGTTTGCAGTGCGGAAATTATCTCAATGAAATTATATTTCAAATTGTATTTAAATTGAAATAATGAATGTCAGGAAAATGTTAAACGATCAAATATTAATAAACATTAAACATTAATAAACAATAAACCTGGGTTTTAGAGGTGTCCATACACTAGTTAGATTACAGTGAGGCTCCCAATACAATTTCCTCCAGATTGCTCATTGATGTAATAACCTCATCTCCGCCTTTAGTGGATCTGTTTATATATAACCTTACACAAGGTCGTTTATTGACTTTCCACACTGCTCTCTGCTGCCTCTCAGTGGTCAACATCTACCTTACAAATATAGTTTCAGAGGGGAACATGGCAAGGGTTATTGAACTTTTCTTTACCATCTACACGTAGGAAAACCCTATGTAGCATTTTACTGATGGCAAAACAAACGGCACTATGTCGGCCAAAGTATCCCATCAGTTTACGGTCTGTCCAGTCGGACAACGATCCTCGACCGAACAGCCGTTTCTGCCAATAAAGTGCCCATACACGGCACGACTATCGGAAAACACTGCCGTGCATACACATTATGTGTCATGTGTTAGGACCTGTGAAGCTATGAAGCTTCAGTCCTATGGTGGATCCTTTTAATGTTACTGTTGTGATTAGATATACAGCAACCTACATACAAACACCATAACATAAACCAATGGGCACTTCTTTACTCTGATCACTGCAGGATGGGGTCCCAATCAGTCACTGCTAAATGGCCTTCATGTGGAAATGGCCATCAAATTTACAGGTGGTCTCCATACAAGTAGTCTTTATTAAAAACCTTCCTGCTAGCACTGTGAGCTGTGACATCAGTAGCCCCCCTGGTCTGCCCACAAGTCACAGGTTGGAGCATGCCCACTGCTGGAAGAGAACATCAGCTACATTATAAGCCCCACCACCATCCCCCGAACTTCTAAACCATTTATAAAGACAGCCACATGCATGAAAATATATATATTTTTTTCTCACTAATATGGAGAACGGTTGAAATTCTTTAACTAGCTTCAGAAAAGATTGATTTTTGGGTGTTGGGTTTATGAAACACCTTATAACACGTGCCTGTCACAGAGACATAGAGACAGGGCAGTCTGGGAAGTGTAATTTTGCAAGCCTATAACTTAAGATCCAGACAAGCTACAGACATCATTCTGGGAAGGTATTAGAGTGTTCTTCTTCACTTGTAACAGATGAAATAGATCCGTCCACATTGTATCCCATATATTTCAATAGGCAAAATATAAACAAACCAGGAGGACAATTATATTATATGGGCAATTATAATTGGTTGCATTGGACACATAGTATATATACTGTATTTATATTAGCTTTATAAAGGTTTCAGAAACAAGGAGTTACTTTTTCCATGTTTAGCTTATATAAAAATAGAGTCGCTGGCAAATTAAGACCCCAAGTTAAGTCCTGATTGATGACAAGTTAAGTCCTGATTGATGAGGACCCTTAAAAGTTTAAAACTAGTTACCTGATCAATTGGGAAATCACCCAACTGAATCGGTAGATGATCAGATTTTTAAAAAAGATTCTGTAAAAATTCACATTCCATTTCTTTGTTTTCTGGGGTTAATTATGAGGCCATTGTTTCTGGACCAATCAGTGAGTATGTTAATCTCGCCATTATTAGATATTAAAGGAATAGTTCACTGAAAAGGTGCACTATTCCTTTAATTCATTGAGTTAAATGAAGAAACACAATTAGGGAGATTCAATAAAAGTTCTTATCGTTAAAAATGGTGCTATTTTTGCCCCAACCAATCAGAATCATATAACATTTGAAAGCTAACATCTGATTGGTTGGGGCAAAATTAGCAACATTTTTAACGATAAGAACTTTTATGAATAAACCCTGTAAGTCTGATAAAAGAGGTTGGGGCTAATTTTGCCCCAACCAATCAGATATCATATAACATTCTTCAGCCAATTCCACCATGATCTAGTGTCCAAATTCCCCAAATACTTTATAATCTCTCATAGTCACAGGACCGGATTATCCACAAGGCAGACAAGGCAAGTGCCTGGGGCCGGGATGTCAGGGGGCCCAGTCTGGCTGGTTCACAGTTTGCTTACCATCCTGCTCTGCCTAAAAAAAATATTTATTCACTTCACCTTTAAATGTGACCTGGGCCTGGCCTGGGCATCCAATAAAGAGCCAGACAGTGACAGTGAACAGGGACAGGGCATTGACGAGTGCCTTTTGGGGCAGCTTGAACCTGGGACCTAAAAAGGTGTATTTTTTCTTCTCTGTGCACCCTCTCGGCAAGCCCAGCGCTAAGCCGTTTCCGCCACTCCAAAGCTTTATAGGCTGTGATGTCCACAGCCTATAACATATAAATCATTTTACGATAGGTGAAGGGCTGCCAGGGTGGAGGGGGGGAAAGGGCTCCTGAGCATGTACTGTCCTCTCAGAGGACAAGGAGGAGGCTGAAACCTTTCATACAGGAAGACACCTCCTACTCTTCAGTTTCCTGGACTTTAGACAAGCACTGCAGGAGAACCATTAGGAGCAGAGATGTAAGGTAAGGATTTTTTTAAAACTGTACAATGGGGCCAGTATGGGGTTCATTTTAAAGTTTGGGTGGGTGATCATGCCCTTTAACAAGACAATACCATGCTGGCTCTGGCTGTTGCTGCCTGGCACTGCTTGCTACCTTTAAGTTTGTTATCCACCAAAACTCCCAAGATCCCTTTCCAACAGGGATTCACTTAACACAGAACCATTTATAGTATAAGCAGCACAAGGATTTTTAAGTCCAAAATGCATCACCTTCCATTTCTCAACATTGAATCCCATCTGCCACTTAGCAGCCCAATGTGATAATCTATCTAGATCCCCCTGTAACGATTGCACATCCTCTGAAGTTTTTAATGGTCGACAAAGTTTTGTGTCGTCAGCAAACACAGAAACCTTGCTGACAATACCCACTTCCAAATCATTAATAAATAACCCTGTGGCCCCCACTTAGCACTTTAGTCCATAATGATGAAGCCCCATTAACAACTACTCTCTGCATCCTATTCATTAACCAATTTTCTATCCATGTACAAATGTGACTCCCCAGACCAATAGACCTTAGCTTATACATTAGTCGCCTATGGGGTACCCAGATTCTCTGTACAACTCAGTCTGTGTCCTTGTGTCTTTTTATAGACACAGAACTCCTCAGTGACTTCTAATATCCTTATAATTTACAGTAGGGAACATTATCCTTATAATACATGAGTGGTACCCAGAGTTCCCTGTATAACTCAATCTGTGTCCTTGTACCTTATATAGACACAGAACTCCTCAGTGACTTTAAACCCTATAATTTACAGTAGGGATACATTATCCCTTATAATACATAAGTGGTACCCAGAGTTCCCTGTATAACTCAGTCTGTGTCCTTGTACCTTTATATGGACACAGAACTCCCTCAGTGACTTCTAATATCCTTATAATTTACAGTAGGGGACACATTATTCCCTTATAATACATGAGTGGTACCCAGAGTTCCCTGTATAACTCAGTCTGTGTCCTTGTACCTTTATATAGACACAGAATCCTCAGTGTCTTCTAATATCCTTATAATTTACAGTAGGGGAAACATTATCCTATAATACATGAGTGGTACCCAGAGTTCCCTGTATAACTCAGTCTGTGTCCTTGTACCTTTATATGGACACAGACTCCTCAGTGATTCTAATATCCTTATAATTTACAGTAGGGGATACATTATCCCTTATAATACATGAGTGGTACCCAGAGTTCCCTGTATAACTCAGTCTGTGTCCTTGTATCTTTTTATAGACACAGAATCCTCAGTGACTTCTAATATCCTTATAATTTACAGTAGGGGATACATTATCCTTATAAATTGAGTGGTACCCAGAGTTCCCTGTATAACTTGGTCTGTGTCCTTGTACTTTATATAGACACAGAACTCCTCAGTGACTTCTAATATCCTTATATTTACAGTAGGGGATACATTATCCCTTATAATACATGAGTGGTACCCAGAGTTCCCTGTATAACTCAATCTGTGTCCTGTGTACCTTTATATAGACACAGAACTCCTCAGTGACTTCTAATACCCTTATAATTTACAGTAGTGGATACATTATCCCTTATAATACATAAGTGGTACCCAGAGTTCCCTGTATAACTCAGTCTGTGTCCTTGTACCTTTATATGGACACAGAACTCCTCAGTGACTTCTAATATCCTTATAATTATACGTAGGGGACACATTATCCCTTATAATACATGAGTGGTACCCAGAGTTCCCTGTATAACTCAGTCTGTGTCCTTGTACCTTTATATAGACACAGAACTCCTCAGTGTCTTCTAATATCCTTATAATTTACAGTAGGGGAAACATTATCCCTTATAATACATGAGTGGTACCCAGAGTTCCCTGTATAACTCAGTCTGTGTCCTTGTACCTTTATATGGACACAGAACTCCAGGACTTCTAAATCCTTATAATTTACAGTAGGGGATACATTATCCCTTATAATACATGAGTGGTACCCAGAGTTCCCTGTATAACTCAGTCTGTGTCCTTGATTTTTTATAGACACAGAACTCCTCAGTGACTTCTAATATCCTTATAATTACAGTAGGGGATACATTATCCTTATAATACATGAGTGGTACCCAGAGTTCCCTGTATAACTTGGTCTGTGTCCTTGTACCTTTATATAGACACAGAACTCCTCAGTGACTTCTAATATCCTTATAATTTACAGTAGGGGATACATTATCCCTTATAATACATGAGTGGTACCCAGAGTCCCTGTATAACTCAGTCGTGTCCTGTACCTTTATATAGACACAGAACTCTCAGTGACTTCTAATATCCTATTAATTTACAGTAGGGGATACATTATCCCTTATAATACACAAGTGGTACCCAGAGTTCCCTGTATAACTCAGTCTGTGTCCTTGTACCTTTATATAGACACAGAACTCCTCAGTGACTTCTAATATCCTTATAATTTACAGTAGGGGATACATTATCTGCTTGGTGCTCCTAATATTGTTATATATGTATATATGTTATATGTATATAATTATACTGCGGGTGCACAGTGGTGTAGAATTAAATACATGTGGCTGTGTTACCTCTATTACTGAGGACGGTGCTGGGGGTTAGAACCCGAACCAGATCCGACACGGAACCCCTCGGTTCAGAAATTCGAAAGGATTTTGGGACTTCGGAAGATACTTCGATAATTATCGAAAGTACGGGGCGATTGGAGACCATTTTTGAGTTCCGATCGTATTTTCGAAAATCGAACGTTCGTGGCTATTTTCGAAAATGATCGAAAATGCCCGAACATTCAAAAACCTTCGAAAATACGATCGGAAGCTCGAAAATGGTCTTATTTTCGATCATTTTCAACGGTGGAGGCTACTTTTGAAAATGATCGAAAACAGCCCCGTACTTTTGATAATTATCGAAAATTTGTTTCGGATTTTCAGATCTTCGGGATTTTCCCGAGATCCGGAAATCCGAAAAAATGGTATGAAACTAGTGCGTTTCGGCCATCTCTACTGGGGGTTAATAATATATCTTAAATACCAAATCTAGATTCGCAAAGGAGAAAGACCTCTCTTGAAACAGATCCCCACACTAGCACTCACACACATGAGCCACCAATAAGACATCGGATCCTAAGTCCATGCAAAAAAGTGATTTAATACACCATCATACCAATACTATAAAACATAGTTCACTCTAGTACCATGTATCATCAATATACCAAACATTATTCTCACCCGATCCTATGCATTGCTGGCTCTACACTGTCCGCAATAGGAATTTTGAATAGTCCCGTTTTCTCCAATTTGTCCTGTCGGTGTCCCCCACCTCCATACTCCCGCCCACCAACGTACGTTTCACCTGGACATTCTCTCCTCAGGCTTCTTCAGGGTATCGCAAAACCTGCCCGCTCCCATTATTTAAACAGTTTCTCACTTAAAGGTGCAATTCATTTCAATTCACTTAAGGGGATAGTATAGTATTTGAGGTTGAATAAAGACATACGTCCATCCAGTCCAACCCATCTAGCAATATCCTCATTTCCTGCCTAACTGTTGATCCAGAGGAAGGCAAAAAAACCCACCAAATTTATGAAAGGGAAAAAATTCCTTTCTGACTCCAAGTGGCAATTGGGAAATTTCCCCTGGATCAACTCAATTGCAACTTGCAACATTCCTTGTTTGTAAAACTCATCCAGCTTTTTATTAAACTGACCAATGATCCGCCATAACAACGTCCACTGGAAGACAGTTCCATAGCTTTACCGTTTCACCGTGAACAAACCCTTTCCCAACTCTACTTTATGTATCAATACCAGTAACTTGTAACATTCCTTGTTTGTAGAAAACCCATCCAGCTTTTTATAAACTGACCAATGAACCTGCCATAACAACGTCCACTGGAAGACAGTTCCATAGCTTTACCGTTCTCACCGTGACAAACCCTTCCCAACTCTACTTTATGTATCAATACCAGTAACTTGTAACATTCCTTGTGTAGAAAACTCATCCAGCTTTTTATTAAACTGACCAATGAACCTGCCATAACAACGTCCAGGAAGACAGTTCCATAGCTTACCGTTCTCACAGTGACAAACCCTTTCCCAACTCTACTTTATGTATCAATACCAGTAACTTGTAACCATTCCTTGTTTGTAGAAACTCATCCAGCTTTTTTTAAACTGACCAATGAACCTGCCAAACAACGTCCACTTGAAGACAGTTCCATAGCTTTACCATTCTCACAGTGAAAAACCCTTCCCAACCTCTTACTTAGTATCAATACCAGTAACTTGTAACATTCCTTGTTTGTAGAAACTCATCCAGCTTTTTTTAAACTGACCAATGAACCTGCCATAACAACGTCCATGAAGACAGTTCCATAGCTTTACCTTTCACAGTGACAAAAACCCTTTCCCAACTCTACTTTATGTATCAATACCAGTAACTTGTAACATTCCTGTTTTAGAAAACTCATCCAGCTTTTTATTAACTGACCAATGAACCTGCCATAACAACGTCCACTGGAAGACAGTTCCATAGCTTTACCGTTCTCACAGTGACAAAACCCTTTCCCAACTCTACTTTATGTATCATACCGTAACTTGTAACATTCCTTGTTTGTAGAAACTCATCAGCTTTTATTAAAATGACCAATGAACCTGCCATAAACAACGTCCACTGGAAGAATTTCCAGAGCTTTACCGTTCTCACAGTGAAAAACCCTTCCCAACTCTACTTATGTATCAATACCAGTAACTTGTAACATTCCTTGTTTGTAGAAACTCATCCAGCTGTTTATTAAACTGACCAATGAACCTGCCATAACAATGTCCACTGGAAGACAGTTCCATAGCTTTACCGTTCTCACAGTGACAAACCCTTTCCCAACTCTACTTTATGTATCAATACCAGTAACTTGTAACATTCCTTGTTTGTAGAAACTCATCCAGCTTTTTATTAAACTGACCAATGAACCTGCCATAACAACGTCCACTGGAAGACAATTCCATAGCTTTACCGTTCTCACAGTGACAAACCCTTTCCCAACTCTACTTTATGTATCAATACCAGTAACTTGTAACATTCCTTGTTTGTAGAAACTCATCCAGCTTTTTATTAAACTGACCAATAAACCTGCCATAACAACGTCCACTGGAAGGTTCCAATAGAGAGAGGGGATTAGGTTATATCCCCAGTATTACAGATATACCGTGACCTGGATGAATGAATATTACAGATATACCGTGACCTGGATGGATGAATATTACAGATATACCGTGACCCGGATGGATGAATATTACAGATATACCGTGACCTGGATGGATGAATATTACAGATATACCATGACCTAGATGAATGAATATTACAGATATACCGTGACCCGGATGGATGAATATTACAGATATACCGTGACCTGGATGGATGAATATTACAGATATACCGTGACCTGGATGAATGAATATTACAGATATACCGTGACCTGGATGGATGAATATACAGATATACCATGACCTGGATGGATGAATATTACAGATATACCATGACCTGGATGAATGAATATTAAAGATATACCGTGACCTGGATGGGTGAATATCAGATATACCGTGACCTGGATGGGAATATTACAGATATACCGTGACCTGGGAATGAATTTACAGATTATCTAACTGGATGAATGAATATTACAGATATACCGTGACCTGATGAAGAATATTACAGATTACCGTGACCTGGGGATGATATTACAGATATACCATGACCTGGATGGATGAGAACCTTCAAAGCACTCCTGCAGTACACGTCTTCCCATTGAGTACTCCTGCCATAGACTGGGGCTATGGCATTGGAGCCTTGCAAGCAGCTCACAAAGCTGATTTTGCAGGGCTGTTCTAGACTTTAAGGCTTAGGTCCCCACCCTGGGTAATATTAACTGGTGAGGGGATACTTTGTAGGGGTATATTTACCCTTATTAGAGTTGGTTCTACGAAACACAGTGAAAATTAAGGTTTAATGTCTTGTTACTTTTTATTTTCTAATTGAAATTTTATGGGAATGATGCAAATTCAGTGCTTGTGTCTTATTTTGCCAATTTTTTTCTCAGTTAGTAGCAAACAAAGCAGATCGATAATGAGATAGAATCCTTTACAATCTGGTTAACGCGACATTTAAAATTTAATACTGGGAACAAAGATCCACGAGGATGGCTATGGTGAATGAAATTAGAACTGCCAGATAAAATGTAATGGTGGCCCAATAGACTTCTTCGGGAATAAAGACCCTCAACACATAATAATTGGGAAATACAAATGACCAATTACACTACAGTCACGAGATTGTCCTATTGGGATTTCAGAACATTGAGAACTTTAAAAATCCAATGTTTTTATTATTACTTTTGATTTACATTCTGACAGTCTGTGAGAACGTCCTCATCATAGTGTTGGTGTAACCAGTCAGAATCTCCGATCTCCCATGTACTTCTACATCGCAGTTGTCCATATGTGACCTAGTGCAATACACAAACATTGTGCCTCTTCTTCTATACATGTAGTCATTGATAGAATCACAATATCTTTTGTTCGGTGCCTTTGCAGTTTTTTATCTTTGTGGTTCAGAATGTTTCCAGTGTTTACTTTTAGCAGTGATGGCCGTTGACGATATCTGGCCATCTGTAACCCACTACGTTATACTACATTAAGACTAACAAGGTTTGTGTTATATTAACGTTGATGTCTTGGCTACTTGGCCTCGGATTTACAGCGAGTACTCTGAAAGTTATTCTTACTCTACAATATTGTAACCAAATACTATTAACCATTTCTTCTGCGATTTCACTCCTCTTCTAGAGCTTTCCTGCTCAGAACCAACTATGTCCAACTTCAAGAAACTATACAATGTATACCTTTGGCTGTCCTACCCTTTTTGCTTGTAGTGATCCTATACCTGTATGTCCATGAAATTCTGAAGATCACGTCTAGTTCCGGGAGACAGAAAGCCTTCTCCACCTGCAGCTCCCACTTGGCCGTGGTCTCCATATTTTATGGGACTTATCTGGTGTTATCTTATTCCAGCCAGAAATGGGTCAATGGCCATAAACAACTGTGTCTCTCCTGTACACTGTTATTTTCTGTTGTTAACCCAATCATTACAGCTTGAGAAATAATGATCTATGGGAGCTCTTAAAAAGATTTATTAAAGTATGTATTTATAGATAGCTCACCCTCCCAATATGATAACAGAGGACCATCATCATCATCTACATACACACTAGAGATGTCCGAACTTCGCAAAATCTGGACCCATTTAAATGAAAAAAATCCTCGAAAATACGAGGAATCCTCGTAATTTCGAAAATTTTCGAAAATACGTTCCCCAAAAATACGAAAATCCTCGTAATTTCGAAAATTTACGAAAAAAGCGGTTTGGCAAAGTTCGGAAGGCGGAAAACCGGGAAATCCGCGATATCCGCCGTTCGTGGAACAAGGTAAATCCGCCGCGGATTGGCGGGTTCAGAGATCGCGAACTGGGCCATCACTAATACACACAAGCAAATGTCTGGCAGTCCACAAGGTTCCATCATTAGTAGGTCAAAACACTAACACAAGTAAGTCTGTGAATAAGATAATCGGGCTTCCTGAGGTCAAGCGATTTGATTTCCTATTGACATCAATTATTTTATATTTACTATCTTTTAACAGACTCTTGGGGGGTCATTCACAGGGAGTCCATATAGCATATAGCACAGTCATCTGATCACAAGAGACTCTTAAGCCGCCAGATAGCTTTGTCCCAATTTACTAAGGTACTAAGGTTAGCTCTAAAATCCACCTCTTTGTTTTGATGGGAAGATATGTACTATAGTATTGCAGATTTAACAAAGAATCTTCAATCTTGCCCCCAAGAAGCTGAAAGCCAATCATATTACAGCTCAGGGAACCCATCTCTTACGGCACTAAACGGGATTACCCGGTGTGTGATTTGCATAGATTTCAACACTCATGCACCTGACAATTTACACACAATCCTTTGCTTTTTACACAAAAAGTATGTAATGTTTGCAGATGTATTACATGATTTGATCATATATACTGTTGATTGAGTTAAGATGGCGCCGCCTCTGACTCAATCTATCTCAATGGAACCAATCATTCCCCCCATACTAGGACTCTAGTCCACCCTTTCCATCTCTATTGACAATATGGCCATTAACCCAGTTAATATGCACGCTGCCTGGGATGAACTTTGTCTCCTCTTCTCCTTCCATCATCACATTAACAATGTCACTAGGACCTGTCGCACAAACCCCGATACTCAGTCCATAGGGTGGCTTCTATCAAACAAAGAAATCCTATTCAATACCCTGATTTTACCCTATAAATCCTTCACTCTACTGCACCTCTACTTATCTTCTCTTTGGTCCCTTATGTCCCATGCCGTGCCTTCGCTCCTGCAAGGAAATCTTCTCCACAGACCCCAACTATCACTGCTGCCTCCCACCTTAAACCACCTCTCTTACTGCTCCCACCTTATAACTCTCTCCCTCTCTCTTCGCCTGGTGCATCCATTAATACTTTCACATCTAGACTGTTATCCTACCTTTATAACTCTCTCCCTCTCTCGCTTCGCCTGGTGACCTCCATTAATACTTTCCCATCTAGACTGTTATCCTACCTTTATAACTCTCTCCCTCTCTCGCTTCGCCTGTTGACATCCATTAATACTTTCCCATCTAGACTGTTATCCTACCTTTATAACCTCTCTCCCTCTCTCCCTTCACCTGGTGAAACATTAATACTTTCACATCTAGACTGTTATCCTACCTTTATAACTCTCTCCCCTCTCCCTTCAACTGGTGACATCATTAATACTTTCCCATTAGACAGTTATCCTACTATATAAACTCTCTCCCTTCCTCTTACCTGGTGACATCCATTAATACTTTCACATCTAGACGTTTATCCTACCTTTATAACTCTCCGCTTCGCCTGGTGACATCCATTAATACTTTCCCATCTAGACTGTTATCCTACCTTTATAACTCTCTCCCTCCTCCCTTCGCCTGGTGACACCATTAATACTTTCCATCTAGACTGTTTTACCTTTATAACTCTCTCCCTCTCTCCCTGCCTGGTGACATCCATTAATACTTCCCATCTAGACTGTTATCCTACCTTTATAAATCTCTCCTCTCCCTCGCCTGTGACATCCATTAATACTTTCCCATCTAGACTGTTATCCTACCTTTATAACCTCTCCCTCTCGCTTCGCCTGGTGACATCCATTAATACTTTCCCATCTAGACTGTTATCCTACCTTTATAACTCTCTCCCTCTCTCGCTTCGCCTGTTGACATCCATTAATACTTTCCCATCTAGACTGTTATCCTACCTTTATAACTCTCTCCCTCTCTCGTTCGCCTGGTGACATCCATTAATACTTTCCCATCTAGACTGTTCATACTTTATAACTCTCTCCCTCTTCGCTTCGCTGTCTGGTGACATCATTAATACTTTCACATCAGACTGTTATCCTACCTTTATAACTTCTCCCTCTCTCGCTTCGCCTGGTGACATCCATTAATACTTTCACATCTAGACCTGTTATCTACCTTTAAACTCTCTCCCTCTCTCGCTTCGTCGCCTGGTGACATCCATTAATACTTTCACATCTAGGACTGTATCCTCCTTATAACCTCTCCTCTCTCGCTTCGCTCGGTGACATCATTAATACTTTCCCATCTAGACTGTTATCCTACCTTTATAACTCTCTTCCTCCTCCTTCGCCTGTCCTCGCTCGCCCTGGTGACATCCATAATACTTTCCCATCTAGACTGTTATCCTACTTTATAACTCTCTCCCTCTCTCCCTTTACCTGGTGACATCCATAATACTTTCACATCTAGACTGTTATCCTTCCTTTAACTCTCTCCCTCTCTCCCTTCACTCAACTGGTGACATCCATTAATAATTTCACATCTAGACTGTTATCCTACCTTATAACTTCTCCCTCTCTCGCTTCGCTGGTTGACATCCATTAATTACTTTCCATCTAGAATGTTATCCTACCTTTATAACTCTCTCCCTCTCTCGCTTCGCCTGGGACATCCATTAATTCTTTCACATCTAGACTGTTATCTACCTTTATAACTCTCTCCCCTTGCGTGGTGACATCCATAATACTTTCCCATCTAGACTGTTATCCACCTTTATAACTCTCTCCCTTCGCCTGGTGACATCCTTAATACTTTACATCTAGACTGTTATCCTAACTTTATAACTCTCCCTCTCTCACTCGCTGGTGACATCCATTATTACTTTCACATCTAGACTGTTATCCTACCTTTATAACTCTCTCCCTCTCTGCTTCGCTGGTGACATCCATTAATACTTTCACATCTAGACTGTTATCCTACCTTATAACTCTCTCCCTCTCTCGCTTTGCCTGGTGACATCCATTAATACTTTCACATCTAGACTGTTATCCTAACTTTAAACTCCTCCCTCTCTCCCTTCGCCTGGGTGACACCATTAATACTTTCATCTAGACTGTTATCCTACCTCTATAACTCTCTCCCTCTCTCTCTTCCCCTGGTGACATCCCTTAATACTTTCCCATCTAGACTGTTTCCTACCTTTATAACTCTCTCCCTCTCTCGCTTCGCCTGGTGACATCCATTAATACTTTCCCATCTAGACTGTTATCCTACCTTTATAACTCTCTCCCTCTCTCGCTTGCCTGTGGTGACATCCATTAATACTTTCCCATCTAGACTGTTATCCTACCTTTATAACTCTCTCCCTCTCTCGCTTCGCCTGGTGACATCCATTAATACTTTCCCATCTAGACTGTTATCCTACTTATAACTCTCTCCCCTCTCTCGCTTCGCCTGGTGACATCCATTAATACTTTCCCATCTAGACTGTTATCCTACCTTTATAAAACTCTCTCCCTCTCTCTGCTTCGCTGGTGAATCCATTAATACTTTCCCACCTAGACTGTTATCCTACCTTTATAACTCTCTCCCTCTCGTTCGCCTTGGGTGACAATCCATTAATACTTTCCCATCTAGACGTGTTATCCTATTATAACTCTCTCCCTCTCTCCCTTCACCTGGTGACATCCATTAATACTTTCAATCTAGACTGTTATCCTACCTTTATAACTCTCACCCTTCTCTCGCTTCGCCTGTGACATCCATTAATACTTTCCCATCTAGACTGTTTCCTACCTTATAACTCACTCCCTCTCTCGCTTCGCCTGGTGACATCCATTAATACTTCCCATCTAGACTGTTATCCTACCTTTATAACTCTCTCCCTCTCTCCCTTCGCCTGGTGACATCCATTAATACTTTCCCATCTAGACTGTTATCCTACCTTTATAACTCCCTCCCTCTCTCGCTTCGCCTGGTGACATCCATTAATACTTTCACATCTAGACTGTTATCCTACCTTTATAACTCTCTCCTGTCTCGCTTCGCCTGGTGACATCCATTAATACTTTCCCATCTAGACTGTTATCCTACCTTTATAATCTCTTCCCTCTCTCGCCTTCTGCCTGCTGGTGACATCCATAATACTTTCCCACCTAGACTGTTATCCTACCTTTATAACTCTCTCCCTCTCTCGCTTCGCCGGTGACATCCATTAAACTTTCCCACCTAGACTGTTATCCACCTTTATAACTCTCTCCCTCTCTCGCTTCGCCTGGTGACATCCATTAATACTTCCCATATAGACTGTTATCCTACCTTTATACTCTCTCCTCTCTCCCTTCCCTGGTGACATCCATTAATACTTTCAACATCTGACTGTTATCTACCTTTATAACTCTCTCCTCTTCTCGCTTCGCCTGGTGACATCCATTAATACTTTCCCATCTAGACTGTTATCCTCCTTTATAACTCTCTCCCTCTCTCCTTCGCCTGGTGACATCCATTAATACTTTCCCATCTAGACTGTTATCCTACCTTATAACTCACTCCCTCTCTCGCTTCGCCTGGTGACATCCATTAATACTTTCCCATTAGACTGTTATCCCACCTTTATAACTCTCTCTCCTCTCTCGCTTCGCCTGGTGACATCCATTAATACTTTCCCATCTAGACTGTATCCTACCTTTAATAATCTCTCCCTCTCTCGCTTCGCCTGGTGACATCCATTAATACTTTCCCATCTAGACGTTATCCTACCTTTATAAATTCTCCCTCTCTCCCTTCGCCTGGTGACTCCATTATATTTCCCATCAGACTGTATCCTACCTTTATAACTCCCTCCCTCTCTCGCTTCGCCTGGTGACATCCATTAATTTCACATCTAGACTGTTATCCTACCTTATAACTCTCTCCTCTCTCTGCTTCGCCTGGTGAATCCATAATACTTTCCCATCTAGAAGTTATCCTACCTTTATAACTCTCTCCCTCTCTCCCTTCGCCTGGTGACATCCATTAATACTTTCCCATCTAGATGTTATCCTACCTTTAAACTCCCTCCCTCTCTCGCTCGCCTGGTGACATCATTAATACTTTCACATCTAGACTGTTATCCTACTTTATAACTCTCTCCCTCTCTCGCTTCCCCTGGTGACACCATTAATACTTTCACATCTAGACTGTTATCTACCTTTAAACTCTCTCCCTCTCTCGCTTCGCCTGGTGACATCCATTAATACTTTCACATCTAGACTGTTATCCTACCTTATACTCTCTCCCTCTCTCGCTTCGCCTGGTGACATCCATAATACTTTCCCATCTAGACTGTTATCTACCTTATAACTCTCTCCCTCTCTCCCCTCCGCCTGGTGACATCCATTAATACGTTCCCATCTAGACTGTTATCCTACCTTTAAACTCTCTCCCTCTCTCCCTTCGCTGGTGACATCCATTAATACTTTCCCATCTAGACTGTTATCCTACCTTTAAACTCTCTCCCTCTCTCGCTCGCCTGGTGACATCCATTAATACTTTCCCATCTAGACTGTTATCCTACCTTATAACTCTCCCCTCTCTCGCTTGCCTGGTGTACATCCATTAATATTTCCCATTAGATGTTATCCTACCTTTATAACTCTCTCCCCTCTCCCTTCGCCGGTGACATCCATTAAACTTTCACATCTAGACTGTTATCCTACCTTTATAACTCTCTCCCTCTCTCGATTCGCCTGGTGACATCCATTAATAATTTCACATCTAGACTGTTATCCTACCTTTATAAACTCTCTCCCTCTCCGTTCGCCTGGTGACATCCATTAATACTTCACATCTAGACTGTTATCCTACCTTATAACTCTCTCCCTCTATCGCTTCGCCTGGTTACACCCATTATACTTCACATCTAGACTGGTATCTACCTTATAACTCTCTCCTCTCGCTTCGCCTGGTGACATCCATTAATACTTTCCCATCTAGACTGTTATCCTACCTTATAACTCTCTCCCTCTCTCGATTCGCCTGGTGACATCCATTAATACTTTCACATCTAGACTGTTATCTGCCTTTATAACTTCTCCCCTCTCTCGCTTCGCCTGGTGACATCCATTAACTTTCCCATTAGACTGTTATCTACCTTTACAACTCTCTCCCTCTCTCGCTTCGTCTCCTCCTGGTGACATCCATTAATACTTTCACATCTAGACTGTTATCCTACCTTTATAACTCTCTCCCTTTCTCGCTCTTCGCCTGGTGACATCCATTAATACTTTCACATCTAGACTGTATCTACCTTTATAACTCTCTCCCTCTCTCGCTGCCTGGTACACCCATTAATACTTTCACATCTAGATGTTTCCTACCTTTATAACTCTCTCCCTCTTCGCTTCGCGGTTACACCCATTAATACTTTCCATTAGACTGTTATCCTACCTTTATAACTCTCTCCCTCTATCGTTCGCCTGGTTACACCCATTAATACTTTCACATCTAGATGTTATCCACCTTTATAACTCTCTCCTCTCTTGCTTCGCCTGGTTACACCCCTTAATACTTTCAACATCTAGACTGTTATCCTACCTTATAACTCTCCCCTTTGCTTCCCCTGGTGACATCCATTAATACTTTCACATCTAGACTGTTATCCTACTTTATAACTCTCTCCCTCTCTCGCTTCCCCTGGTGACATCCATTAATACTTCACATCTAGACTGTTATCCTACCTTTATAACTCTCTCCCTCTCTCGCTCGCCTGGTGACAATCCATTAATACTTTCAGATCTAGACTGTTATCCTACCTTTATAACTCCTCCCTCTCTGCTTCGCCTGTGTGCACATCATTAATACTTTCACATCTAGACTGTTATCCTACCTTTCTTGAACACCAGCATATTAATGATTGTTACCCACCTCAAGCACTTTGTACCGTGTTTGTTTGTACTACTGTAGTATAATATGGTCATGTATACATCTGTGATAAAGATAATATTTGGGAGGTAACAGGAGTATTTATTGGTTTATTACCTTATCTCATTAAGTGCCTGTGTGAGGGACTGTTTTGCCATGTTTCCCCTTTATTCTTTAAGGGATGATAAGTTGTTGAACCTTCTTAGTTACAGTAACTTACTTACTGTACATGTACTAAAGCCACTTACAAACATGAATGTGACAATGTACTGTAGGGTGCTGAGGAGGAAACTTTCACTTTAAAGGTAGAAAATAAAGTTTATTTCACTTATAAGAAATAAGACACCAAATAGGTCTTAATTTTTATTGCAATTTCACGCAAAAACTGCACAAACAATGCCAAGGGGTGATCATCATTTGATATCACAGCTCTGTGCTAAATAACCCTTAATATGTTATGCATGTTATGTAAAATAAGTGATGATTAGAGATGGGCGAACTTCATAAGTTAAAACGTTCGAATTCGGACCCATTAAAGCTAATGGAGAATGATAGTTCGAAAGTTCAGATGATTAAAAGCTAAACTAACAATGGTAACTTACCGTAATGGCTGTGGCACCTGCGGAACATGTGACTATCACCAAAACTTTTTAAAACACTTTTAATCACAAGCGGGCAATTGCCGGGTTTTGCACAAGCTACATTCAAGGGTTATGGCAAATCAAGAGTTACCGAACGATACTTTTGAGGGTTAGTGAAAATAGAAACACCAAATCGAGGGTTTCCGAAATCAAATGATACAATCGAGGGTTAGCGAAAAGTTTCTTAAATTCGAAGTTACTGAAAACGAATGATACTTTCGTAGGTACTGAAATATAAGGCTACATTCAAGATTAGCGATGATACATTCTAGGGTTAGCAAAACCAATCCGTACATTCGAGGTTACCGAAAACGACGATACTTATGAGGGTAAGCGAACGATACATCTAGGGTTACTGTCCGTAATTCAATAATTATCGAATTCATGATAATTATCAAAAATACAGCTGGGAGATCTGAAAAAAAACGAATAGTTTGAACCCAAACTAGTTCGAATAGTTTGAGTTTGTCCGAACGTATAAGTTCAGCTCGAACTCGAGTTTGACTTTCTATGACTCTGTAATTAAAAATGTAAAAAAATAAAATAAAAATTAAAAAATATATATATATATATATTTGCAGAGGGTGTTGTTCCTAATATTTATGTGATCATAATCCTGATGAAGGACTCTTGTTGGAAAGTAATATTACAACTACAGCACATAATAATGGTGGATGAAAAAACATATTTCTTGACACCCCAGTCACATCTCTGTCTGGAGCCTGTGAAAAATATATTGGGTGAATGTTTACAGTTCCTGCTTCTAGTTAGTTGAGTGATGTCACCTGGCCTCTGCCCCACCCCTCCACCCCAGGTGAGAAGCATGCTCAGTTGAGACTGAATGGCTGGGAAAACAGGAAGTAGTATAGTACAGAATTAGTATAAAGTATTTGAGTTTGAATAAAGACATACGTCCATCCAGTCCAACCATCTAGCAAATCCTCATTTCCTGCCTAACTGTTGATCCAGAGGAAGGCAAAAAAAACACACCAAATTTATGAAGGGGGAAAAATTCCTTCCTGACTCCACAGTGGCAATGGAAATTTCCCTGGATCAACTCTACTTTTGTATCAATACCAGTAACTTGTAACATTCCTTGTTTGTAGAAACTCATCCAGCTTTTTATTAAACTGACCAATGAACCTGCGATAACAACGTCCACTGGAAGACAGTTCCATAGCTTTAACCGTTTCTCACAGTGACAAACCCTTCCCAACTCTACTTTATGTATCAATCCGTAACTTGTAACATTCCTTGTTGTAGAAACTCATCAGCTTTTATTAAACTGACAATGAACCTGCCATAACAACGTCCACTGGAAGACAGTTACATAGCTTTACCGTTCTCACAGTGACAAACCCTTTCCCACCCTCTACTTTATGTATCAATACCAGTAACTTGTACATTCCTTGTTTGTAGAAACTCATCCAGCTTTTTATTAAACTGACCAATGAACCTGCCATAACAACGTCCACTGGAAGACAGTTCCATAGCTTTACCGTTCTCACAGTGACAAACCCTTTTCCAACTTACTTTATGTATCATACCAGTAACTTGAACATTCCTTGTTTGTAGAAACTCATCCAGCTTTTTATTAAACTGACCAAGAACCTGCCATAAAACACGTCCACTGGAAGACAGTTCCATAGCTTTACCGTTCTTACAGTGACAAACCCTTTCCAACTCTACTTTATGTATCAATACAGTAAACCAACTAAGAAAAAAACGTAACTTATTGCCGAACTAAGCATGCTTCACAGCTTAGGAGTAACAACTATAGGAGTAAAGGTGGCCATACACTATTACGATCGTAATTACGATCTTAAACCGACTGATATTTTGATAGACAGATGCACAATAAATACTGTTCGACATTCAATTTGTTTTGTGATTAATGTCGAATGTCGTCCATTGTGAGGTTACGTTACAATCACAATTAATCGGAACTTTAGAAAACACAACAATAATTTTACCAATTGACTTAAAAACCGACTTTCCTTATCATCCCAAGGCAGCAGTAATACTGAGATGTTAGTCCCGCACACCCACAGGTAGGACCAGCCCCCAAAGCTTTAAAAACACCCCCTATGCGTACCTCCTCTAGGGTTTTTTCGTCCTACAGCTCTTGAAGCGCTGAGATACAGGAGTGGCTTCCTGTGGAGCACTGGAGTTTTTTTCTTTTCTTCCCTCCTCCATGCCTAATCCAGAGGGTTAGCCAGATGTTGCAGGTAGAGACCTGTGGGGGTGGAGATCCGGCAGCTAGACCTGCTAGGACTCCACAAGCATTCCAGCCGCTGTTTGCCCATGGCCGGTGCCTGCCTCCTCTAACATGGCCGCTACCGGCAGGAGCGCGCGCTACGTAGCGCGTAACGTAGTGTGTGACGTCATCGCGTATGCGCGATTACGTCTGGAAGGCGCGACGAACAGCGGGAGATTCAAATAGCGGCGGCTGGAAAGGCACACTGCCGCTTCCTATTTACAGAGAACCCGCTGCTCTGGATATCGGCTCCCAATTAGTGCCTGGTAGGAGTCTCTCCCACTCTCCTTCGGTTTAATCTAGGAGGTGACAGGGTCACTATTCCTAGCTCTCTCAAGGTATGTCTGTATGTTAGAGAGAAAATTGATGGGGTTTTTTTTTTCTCCCCTCTTCTGTGTTGCAGGTAGAATGTCGGCCTCGGAAGCACCTATTCGGTCTCCACCTTCATCTGGCAAGCGCAAAGCAACTGCCAAGTCAAGTTTTTGTCCCGGGTGTGACGAAAGACTGCCCAAGGATTACAAGGACAAGTTATGTGGATCATGTATGGGGAAGTTAAAAGCTCCGGAGGCCCCTGAAAAAACGTCATCTATGCAAGAATTTTTTTCCTTTTTTAAAAGTGCATTTGAGTCCTTCCAGACTAGGGGTCTGCAAAACAGGACAACGGAGGGATCCGCTTCTATGGAGATTCAGATGCCCTCAGATAATGAGCCAACTGCAGGTATAGAACGACTTCAAACACAAGTACCGGGGCCGTCCTCTCCTCCGCAGGAACAGGTGCTCTCAGCCGAAGAGGGAGAAATATCAGAGGATTTCTTACCGGCCGCAGTTATAGAGCCTTTTCTCAAAATAGTAATTGAGACCCTAGAGGCGGAAGATCCGCAGGAGCCCCCTAGGAAGGTATCCCGTTTATTTTCAGGGGCAATAAAAAACAGTATTTTCCTTCCTATCCATGAGGCCATTAAGGATATTATTAAGGAAGAGTGGAAAATTCCTGATAGGAAATTCTCTTTGCCTAAACGGTTCTCTAACTTCTTCCCCTTCGACCCAGAGGAGACAAAAGATTGGGACGCTGCTCCCAAGGTTGATTCTCCCGTGGCTCTGACAATTAAAAGAACCACACTACCCCTCGAGGATAGTTCTTCTATGAGAGATCCAATGGATAGGAAGGCTGAAGCAGCATTAAAGAAATCCTTTCTATCTTCAGGTGCGGCCATCAAGGCTACAGTGGACACAGCTTCGGTAGCTAAAGCCCTTTGGCTTTGGCTGGCTGAATTAGATGCTAGCCTAAAAAAAGGGGATGCTCTCGACCAGGTGATAAAAGACCTTCCAATATTGTTAAGAGGAGCGGATTACTTATGTGATGCTGCCTGATCTTCAATCAGACTGTCGGCTAGATCAGCAGTGTTTTCCTCGGTGGCAAGAAGGGCCATTTGGTTGAAGTCGTGGGCTGCTGACTGTGCCTCTAAGAACAAATTATGTGGGTTACCCTTTGAGGGTAGCAGACTCTTTGGTTCTGCATTGGACCCCTTGGTGAACAAAAGAAGTGATGACAAGATTGGCATCCTTCCCCAAGATAAACGACCTTTTCGTAAGCCCTTTCGGCCCTTTTCATACCAGTCCAGATATAGAGGTGCCAGATTCCCTAGGGAAAGGGAGAGGCAACCATTTTTTCGACCAAGACCGCCTAGAGGCAGAGGGCGTATGGTGTTTCAAAGACCCCTGTCACAATGACGCCAGGTTTCGGGGAGGGCGTTTACTAGACTTCAGCAAGGCCTGGGAAAAGATTACAACGGACCAGTGGGTCCTAGAGACCGTCAAATATGGCTACTCCATAGAATTTGTTCATCGTCCACTAGATCGTTTTGTGAAGTCGCCACTCCCCCGGACTGTGGAAGGACAGCAAAGCCTGGCACAGGCCATTCAACTCTTCATACAACAAAGGGTCTTAATACCAGTCCCAATAGGAGAGAGGGGATTAGGAGTTTACTCCCCAGTATTACAGATATACCGTGACCTGGATGAATGAATATTACAGATATACCGTGACCTGGATGGATGAATATTACAGATATACCGTGACCCGGATGGATGAATATTACAGATATACCGTGACCTGGATGGATGAATATTACAGATATACCATGACCTAGATGAATGAATATTACAGATATACCGTGACCCGGATGGATGAATATTACAGATATACCGTGACCTGGATGGATGAATATTACAGATATACCGTGACCTGGATGAATGAAT
>JAACNH010004146.1:0-25374 GCA_019447015.1 Hymenochirus boettgeri | reverse complement strand
GTTTAGATTCAGGCAAGGCTCATATTTTACGTTTTAAGAATACAGCTGGCTCAGTATTTTATTTGGGTTTTGTTTAGATACAGACATGCTCAGTATTTTACGTTTAATACAATACAGACGTGCGCAGTATTTTTATGTTTTATAATTAACAGACGTGGCTCAGTATTTTAAACGATTGTTTAGAATACACATGTGGCTCAGTATTTACTATTTGTTTCGAATTCAGACATGGCTCAGTATTTTACGGGTTTTGTTTAGAATTCAGAAGGGGCTCAGTATTTTACATTTTGTTTAGAATTCATCAGATGGAGCTAGTAATTTTAAAGTTTGTTTAGAATTCAGGTGGAGCTTAGTATTTTACCAGTTTTGTTTAGAATTCAGGCAAGCTTAGTATTTTTACAGTTTGTTTAGATACAGACGTGGCTCAGTATTTACTGTTTGTTTAGAATACAGACGTGGCTAAATATTTTACGGTTGTAGGCTTTCTAATTGTGAATACAGACGTGGCTCAGTTAGGTGATGGTTTGTTTTAGAATACAGACGTGGCTCAATATTTATGGTTTGTTTAGAATTCAGGCATGGCTCTATTTTTACTTTTAAGAATACAACCGGGGCTCAATTGTTTTTTTAGACAGGTTTGTTTTTAGAATCAGACATTGCTCAGTAATTTTACGTTTTAATAGAATACAGATTGGCTCAGTATTTTTACGTTTTATGAATACAGACGTGCTCAGTTTTTACAGTTTGTTTAGAATACAGAGATGGCTCAGTATTTTACATTTATAATACAGAAGTTGGCTCAATATTTTAACGTTTATAATTACCGACGTGGCCAGTATTTTACGGATTGTTTAATACACATGTGGCTCAGTATTTTTACTATTTGTTTCGAATTCAGACGTGGCTCGGTATTTTACGAGTTGTTTAGAATTCAGAAGGGCTCAGTATTTTACTTTGTTTCGAATTCGACGTGGCTCGGATTTTAAACGGTTTGTTTAGAATTCAGAAGGGGCTCAGTATTTTTACAGTTGTTTAGAATTCAGATTGAGCTTAGTATTTTACAGTTTGTTTAGAATTCAGGGAGAGCTTAGTATTTTATACAGGATTTGTTTAGATTACAGACGTGGCTTCAGTATTTAATGTTTGTTTAGAATAACAACGTGCTAAATATTTTACGGTTTTGTTTAGAATACAGACGTGGCTCAATATTTTATGGTTTGTTTAGAATACAGACTGGCTCAATATTTTATGGTTGATTAGAATACGACCTTGGCCCAGTATTTAGCGTTTTGTTTAGAATTCAGTACGTGGCTCAGTAAGGTTTTTTTAGAATACAAGACGTGGCTCAGTATTTTACGGTTTGTTAGAATACAGACATGGCTCAATTTTATGGTTTGTTTAGAATACAGACGTGCCTGCAATATTTTATGGTTGTTTTAGAATACAGACTGGCCTCAAATTTTACGGTTTTGTTAGAATACAGACATGGCTCCGTATTTTACTGTTTGTTTTAGATACAGACTGGCTAAATATTTTAATGGGTTGGATTGAATACAGACTTGGCTCAGTATTTTACACTGTTTGTTTAGAATACAGGCAATGGCAAATATTTTACAGTTGTTTAGAATACAGAGACGTGCTCAATAATTTTATGGTTTTGATTAAATACAGACGTTGCTCAATATTTTATGGTTTGTTGTTAGAAACAGACGTTGCTCAATATTTTTTATGTTTGTTAGAATACAGACGTGTCTCAGTATTTATGGTTTGTTTAGAATACAGACGTGGCTCAGTATTTTATGGTTTTGTTTTAGAATACGACGTGGCTCGTATTTTACAGTTTGTAGATACAGACGTGGCTCAGTATTTTCAGTTTGTTTAGATACAGAACGTGGCTCATCTATTTACAGTTTGTTTAGAATACAGACATGGCTCAGTATTTTATGGTTTGTTTAGAATACAGACGTTGCTCAGTATTTTTTGGTTTGTTCAGAATACAGACTGGCTCAGTATTTTATGGTTTGTTTTAGAATACAGAACGTGGCTCCGTATTTTATGGTTGTTTAGAATACAGACATGGCTCACGTATTTTATGGTTTGTTTAGAATACAGACTGGCTCAATATTTATGGTTTGTGTTTAAATACATACGTGGCCCAGTATTTTATGTTTGTTATAATACAGACTGGCTCGATATTTTAGGGTTTGTTTAGATACAGACTGGCTCATATTTTATGGTTGTTTTAAATTCAGGCATGGCTCAGTATTTTCACGTTTTTAAGAATACAGACGTTGCTCAGTATTTTATGGTTTGTTTAGAATACATACATGGCTCATTATTTTACGTTTTAAGAATACAGACGTGCTCGTCATTTTATTTTTAAATTACAGACGTGTTCAGTATTTTACGGATTGTTTTAGAATACACATGTGGCTCAGTATTTTACTATTTGTTTCGAATTCAGACGTGGCTCAGTATTTTACGGTTTGTTTAAGAATTCAGAAGGGGCTCAGTATTTACAGGTTTGTTTAGAATTCGATGGAATTTAATATTTTGACAGTTTGTTTAGAATTCAGGCGGAGCTTAGTATTTTACAGTTTGTTTAAATTCAGGCAGAGCTTATAGTTTCAGTTTGTTTAGATTCAGACGTGGCTCAGTATTTTACTGTTTTTTAGAATACAGACGTGCTAAATATTTTACGGTTTGTTTAGAATACAGACGTTGCTCAATATTTTTGGTTTGTTTAGAATACAGACGTGGCTCAGTATTTTATGGTTTGTTTAGAATACAGACGTGGCTCAATTTTTATGGTTGTTTAAATTCAGCATGGCTTCAGTATGTTTAACGTTTTAAGAATACAGACGTGCCTCAGTAATTTTACGTTTTTTATAATACAGACTGGTTCAGTATTTTAACGTTTTAAGAATACAGACTGGCTCAGTATTTTACGTTTTATGAATACAGACGTGGCTCAGTATTTTACAGTTTGTTTAGAATACAGAGATGGCTCAGTATTTTACATTTAAGAATACAGAAGTGTCTCAGTATTTTACGTTTTATAATTACAGACGTGGCTCAGTATTTTACGGATTGTTTAGAATACACATGTGGCTCAGTATTTTAACATTTTGTTTCGAATTCAGACGTGGTCAGGTATTTTCGGTTTGTTTAGAATTCAGAAGGGGCTCAGTATTACAGTTTGTTTAGATTCATGGAGCTTAGTATTTTACAGTTGTTTTAGAATTCAGCAGAGCTTAGTATTTTACAGTTTGTTTACATTACAGACGTGGCTCAGTATTTTAATGTTTGTTTAGAATACAGACGTGGCTAAATATTTTACGGTTTGTTTAGAAACAGACGTGGCTCGAGATTTTTATGGTTTGGTTAGAATACAGACGTGGCTCAATATTTTATGGTTTGATTAGAATACAGACTTGGCCCAGTATTTGCTTGGTTTGTTTAGATTCAGACGTGGCTCAGTAGGTTTGTTTAAATACAGACGTGCTCATATTTTAACGGTTTTTGTTTAGAACACAGCATTGGCTCAAATTTTAAGGTTTGTTTAGAATACAGACATGGCTCAATTTTATGGTTTGTTTTAGATACAGACGTGGCTCAATATTTTAATGGTTTTTTAGAATACAGACGTGGCTCAATATTTACGGTTTGTGTAGAATACAGACATGGCTCATATTTTACTGTTTGTTTAGAATACAGACAGTGGCTACAATATTTATGGTTTGATTAGAATACAGACGTGGCTCAGTATTTTACTGTTTGTTTAGAATACAGGCATGGCTAAATATTTTACGGTTTGTTTAGAATACAGAGACGTGGCTCAATATTTTATGGTTTGATTAGAATACAGACGTGGCTCAATATTTATGGTTTGTTTAGAATACACACGTTGCTCAATATTTTATGGTTTGTTTAGAATACAGACGTGTCTCAGTATTTTATGTTTGTTTAAAAACAGACATGGCTCAATATTTTATTGTATATTTTTTTGTATTCAGGTGTGCTTCTATATTTTTCAAAGTTTTTGGGTTCTGGTGATTTTCAGTATTATGCTATAATGTTTAGAATTGAATGTATTTTTTCAATTTGATTGGGTTGGGTTTGTACTAAAATAATATTGATAGATATGGCTTTTATCTATTGGTTTTTCCAGCATATAATATACGAAATTATTGTCATTTGCCGTGCAATAGTATGTTATTAATGGATTATTGTGTATTTATGTATTAATATATTCTAAAAAAAGGCAGTTTCTTTTCTTAGAAGGAAAGTTGTGTGCAATAAGTAATGGTTAAAAAGGAGATAAGTATAACTCATTTTAATTCGGTCATATAGTCTTCCAAATTATAATGTTGTGAGTCACAAATTGCTAAAGGCAAAAAGCTTGTGTCCAGCTGCAGGCCACAGAGAAGGTTCAAAGATGACCGTGGACAAAGCATGGCTAGATCAGTACTTTTGGCTTCTTCTTTTTTAACAACTTATAGACATACAAATGGGTAAGAGAAAAATCTTTGTCAATATTATTTTGTGAATATCATAATTAAATGCCACTATATATCCATTAATGGTCCCAGGAAAAGCCCCATAAAGGGTGGGTGCTGTCAGTGAACTAGGGTCCCTAGGGACCCAAGCACAATAGAAACACAGACAACTAGCACAAGTGGGCTTAGAGAACCTGATCACTACTTGCACTTTATGGTACATTGTCCTGCTTTGCACATATATATATTTATTTAGAACCATCTGTGTGGTGTTTTTATTTGCCGTTAGGGCCAACCACATAACTTGAATATTTTTCAGGTCCATGGTAGGAGTGCCTTTGAACTTGTTTTCCAGTTAAGTCAGGTTTCTCTACAAGCCACTTGTGCTAGTTGTCTGTGTTTCTATTATTTCCTGACTAGTTTTTTTTTTTTGGTGCTGCCACTATATGGCCCCTACTACAAATTTACCAGTGTTATATTACACAATATCAATAAGTTCCTTTATAAGCTTTGGTACAACATCTTAACTAGAGGTGGACTGAACTCAAACCCGAGTTTCGAGTCAAACTTAACAAGTCTGAAACAACGTCTGAATTCTCGACGAAATCCCGGACCCGCGGATTTCTCTGACTTTCCAGATAAATGCGCTAATTATCGAATTTACGGGCCATTCGTTAACCTCGAATGTATCGTTCGCTAACCCTCAATGTATGATTCGTTTTCGGTAACCCTTGAATTATCGTTCGCACACCCCGAATGAGCCTTCGATTTTTGGTAACCTTTGAAAGTATCGTTCATTTTTCAGTACCCTTGAATATATGGATCGTTTTTTCTAACCCTCAAAAGTATTGTTCGTTTTCAGTAATCCTTGAAAGTATCGTTCATTTTGTGGTAACCCCTCCCTGAATTTATGTTTCTTTTTTTGCTAACCCTCGAATGTATAGTTCGGGCAAACCCTCGAATTGGCCGTAACCCTCTAATGTGCTTGCGCAAAACCCGACAATTGCCCGCTCGTGTTTAAGAAGTATTTTAACAAGTTTTGGGTATAGTGACATGTTTCCCCAGGACCATTTCCCAGGTGCCACAGCCATTTACAGTAAGTTACCATATTGAATTTAGCTGTATATCATCCGGACTTTTCAAACTATCACATTCCCATTGACTAAATGGGTCTAAGTTCGAACTTTTACTGAAGTTCAGAAGTTAGAAAAATGGACCGAACTTTATGAAGTTCGGCCATCTCTATCTTAACATGAAGGCATTATTGGGTTGCATGGCCTTTCCAATACATTCCCCATTTCTCTGATATAATCTTCCTGATCATGTCATATTTTCTGCCTGTGTCCGTCTTCTTCATGCTCCACATTTTGTAGTTTTAAGAACCCCTATTTAAGTGATCTCACATCTCAACCTCAATCCTGTATTTCCTCATTGTGTTTTTCTGTTCATAGCCGCATGGTGTGTCCTCATGACTGAAACAAAATGGCATAAAATGTTATCTGCACTAATCTATATTCGTTCCTGCAATTCCAGCATGCAACAGTCAGTGTGTGTCGAACTGCCCACAGGCCTAAACCCCAGTGAAACAAAATACCAATTTTAAAGGGCTGTGTCCAGCCCCCAAAACTATAGTTAACCCACTACGCCACACTGTGTAGTGTGAATAAAATCCTTACCTACATCTCTGCTTTCCAAATGGCTGCCCTGCTATGCCCTCCAAAGTCCCAAAAAACTGGCCAACAGGAGCCTAGCAGAGCCATATAGACAAGGGGCCCCCCCCTCCTATCTTTCCCTCCCCCCCTCCCTCTCGCCCTCCCTATTTTGGGTCTCTCCCTCCCCCAACCCCAACCCGCTATAATAGTTTTAGCATGAAACTCACCCAAACCACACCTACTTACCTTACCGTCTTCCCCCCCGCCTGATCTCCACTGCCGCAGCCCGTCGTGATTGTCTGCCTCCCGCCACTCAGAGATACGGCTACTGGTCTGCCCCTGATTTCAGCATTTTCATGCAAGGGGAGTTTCTGCTAAAATAATTATAGTGGTTGGGGCTGGGAGGAGATCTACTAATAAATCAAATATATAAAAAGGGGTGGCACATGTCCTTTAATACAGAGCCAAAAGACAGTAAGAAAAGCACTTTAATAGATAAGGTAAGGCAGGAGTAATACAGATTGTATAATGATTGAGTAATAGTGAGATCAAATTTTAGGTGGCCCCTAAAATTTGCCTGGTGGGTCCCTGTCTCAGATGTTCCTTGGCCTGTGCCCCAATCTGTTATCCAATGCTGAGTAGGTATATATTGTGTGTTTTACCTCCCCCCCTAATATAATTGCTTCACTTTGGGAACACATCAAATTATGGCCAAGCATTCATCATTTGCTTTAGCACCATTGATTACCCCTGTCTGGTAACTACCATGAAGTAAATTCTAAGCTACACATGCAACCCGTCAAGCTATCACAGCGCACATCCACCAGACTTACAATCAATCATTCAATTATAGAGGCATATATGGAACGTCACTGCTTTAATAGCATCGTATATAATAACAGCCATTGTGGGTAAATGCTAAGTGCTGTTACAGCTTGACATTGTTTTACCATTTCCCTTCATAAATCTAAAACTAATAAAATCCTGTCAATTAACACAATATAAACGATTTGTGTATTTTTTTCGCTTTACTTATTTTCATAAACCTAATTTCCTATTTACGCAGAGCTAGCAGTAGCAGAAGTTGAAAGGAAGTAAATCGAAATAAACAAATGCCAAAAAGTAACAGTCCCTGCAGTTAGTCAGTAATAGCTGGTACAAAAGTATGAAATAATTATACGGTTCAACACGAATAGGAACACATCTGAAGAGAAATATTAAACTTGCTGTTCCCAATTTGTGCAATCATAGTCTAATGTCACCATTGCGTGCGTGGCAGGGTTTATGTGGGAGGATTGTTTTAGATTTGTTTGAGAATATACATGCTATTTCCCTCTTGCTAGTTTAAATTCCCGTAGTGAGTAATATTCGGTGGTCTTTAAAAGGCTATGAACTTCCTCCCTGCTATATGGTCACACACTGGGATCCGAATAAAACTCATTGATGAGATATCCCAAACATGCTTTGAGGTTACTATTAGTAGGGATATGAGTTTAAGATTGATTATTCTTTGTTTTGAATTGTCCTGTGGTTTATAAACGTGTAGACAAATGCAAATAGATAGCAATGCATGGGGTGTGTCCGATTGTTTAAAGGATTGGCCAAGGACAGGAGGTCGGATTATCTTCTACGCTCACAATATCTTTTTTGTTGAGGACTACAGCATTGTATAGTTTTCAGTTTGCCAGTTATTGTCCTGGGTTGGTGGGGATTATTTTAATTAAACAGAATTCTGGAATGTCAATGTGAGTTGTTTCCTGGGTGTGCTGATTCCCATTGATGGTTTTTCAAAGGCTTGACTGAAAGGCCACAATCAAGTGTGTTTGCCCCTAGTCTAGAGAAGCACAATCATCCCCTGTTAACAATGTGGGGAGAAGCAGAATATAGCTAAGCCCTAGGACAGGAATGAGATTGAATTAATGAGTAAAACTGATTGAACCCGAGTATAAGCCGAGGGTTAACTTTCTGCCATAGACAGCCCCATAATAGTTGCCACAGACAGTCCCATAGAAAGCCTCATACACAGCCCCATAGAAAGTCCAATACACACCCCACAGAAAGTCCAATACCCACAGCCCCACAGAAAGTCCAATACACAGCCCCATAGAAAGTCCATTCCACAGCACCCACAGAAAGTCCCTCCACAGCCCCACAGAAAAGTCCCCATCTACACCAGGGGCCTTACAGAAGTCCCATACACAACTAACAGGCACCCACAGAATGTCCCATACAGGCCCCATAGAAGCCTCCATACACGGCCCCATAGAAATCCCATACACAACCCCATTGAAAGGTCCATACACAGCCCCATAGAAAGTCCCATAACAGCTCAGAATCATCCGCCTATTGAAAGTCCATACACAGCCCCATAGAATTTGTCTATACACAGTCCCATAAAGTACCCATCCACAGCCCCACAGAAATTCCTATCCACAGCCCCACATAAATTCCCATCCACCACAGCCCCCATAAAGTACAATATCAAACAGCCCCACACGCAATCTCATCCACAGCCCCATAGAAAAGTCCCATACACGGCCCCACAGAAAGTCCGAATACACAACCCCAGAAGTCCAATACACAAAAGCCCAAAGTCCCTACAACACAGCCCAAAGCATAAAAGCTCAGACCATCACCCCACGAGCCCATACACAGCCAAGTTCCCATACAAACACCAAAGACCCCACAGAAAATCCCATACACACCCATTCAATACAACACTACATCACCCAAAATCATACACAGCCCCACATACCTAAAGCCCAAAGTCCCTATACACAGCCCAACATCCAGCATCAAGTCCATACAAGCCAAGATCCATCCGGTTCCACAAAACGCTATACACAAACCAGCCCCATAGAAAGTCCCATACCAGCCTCATGAAACGTCCCTCTACACCATAATTCACGACGTCCAACTTTCATCAGCCATAGAAATCCATAAACACCTCATAACGTCCCATTAAGGCCCAATACCCGATCACTCACCTATGAAGTGTCAATACCAGTCCATCATAAAGTCCAATACACAGCCACCATAGAAATTCCCATCCACAGCCATAGAAAGTCCCATCCACAGCCCATAGAATCCATCCCACCAACGCCTCACACCCACGAAAGTCCCAATCAACAGAGCACCCAGCAGCCACGAAAGTCCAATACACAACCCCAAGCAGTCCCATCCACGCAGCCCCACAGAAGTCCATCCACACCCCACAGAAAGTCCCATACCCGACAACAGCCATTAGCGAAGTCCCATACAAACGGCCCATAGAAGTTTCCCATACAGCCACCATGATCCATACAAACAGCGCCATAAGAATCCATACACAACCCCATAAATCCTATACACAGCCTCCATAGAAAGTCCCTTACATAGCCCCATAGATAATTACCACAGACGTCCTATAGAAAGGCTTATACACACCCCATAGAAGTCCCATAAACAGGCCTCATAAAGTCCCATACTCTCATGAAAGCCTACCATGCAAGAAAATCAAACGTCCCATAGCCACAGCCACAGCAAATATTCCTATCCACAGCCCCACATAATCATATCAAGAGAAAGTACAATACACAGCCCCACAGAAGCTTCAATCCACATGCCCACAAGGAAGTCTCATCCACACCCCACAGAAAGTCCTCATCCACACCCCATAGAAAGTCCCATACCCACTCCCCACAGAAAGTCGATACACAGACCCCATACGCAAACGTACCAGCCCAATATCCACAATCCCCACAGAAAGTCCCATACACAGCCCCACAGAAAGTCCCTAAACCCACCAGTGGCCCATACCAACCGCCTAGAAAATCCCTAATACAACACCCACATAGAAAGTCCCTCACACCCCCCATAGAATAATTCCACAGACAGTCCTATAGAAAGGCTTTACACGCCCCATAGAAGTCCGCATAACACAGGACCTCATTAAAGTCCCAACAGACATAGATCCATACTCAGCCTCATTGAAAGTCCCATACACAACAGCATCATAGAAATTTCCATACACACGCCATAGAAAGTCCCATCCACAGCCCCCCAGAATTCATCCTCCCCATCCATCCACACTCCCAAATGCCCCATAGAAATCCTCCCCACCACCACAAAGCCCATCCACACTCCACAGAAGTCCATACACAGCCCACAGAAAGTCACCACGCAAGAAAGTCATCCAAAGCCCCAGAAAGTCCATCCACGCCCCATAAAGCCCCTCGACATCCCACAGAAGTCCCCATCCACAGCCCCACAAAAGTCCCATACACGCCTTACCGAAAGTCCCCTACACTGGCCCCACAGAATTCCCATACACAGGCCCCCATATAAGTCCGATACACGCCCCATAGAAAGTCCATACAACCCCATAGAAGTCCTATCCACAACCAAGCCCCAAGAAAGTCCTCTTACATAGCCCCATAATAATTCCACGAAGTCCTATAGAAAGCTTCATACAACAACCCCATAGAAAGTCCCATAACAAGCCTCATAGAAAGTCCCCTACTCAGAGCCTCAATTGAAAATGTCCCGTACAACAGCCCCAATAAATTTCTTATACCGAGTCCATAGGAAACTCCATTCCACACCCCACAGAAATTCCTAGCCAATCCCCAAATAATTCCTCATCCACAGACCCATAGAAGTACAATACCAAGCCCCACAGAAAGTCTCTCCACCCATCCCATAAAAAAAAGTCCCATACAAGCCGGCCCCACAGAAATACCGAATCACACAACCCCACAGAAGCCAATACACAAGCCCCCACAGAAAGTCCCATAACACCCCACAAAATCACACGCCCACGAAAGGTCCCATACAACACCAACACACGCCCACACGTCGCCATATCACGGCCTCACAAGCTCGTCCATACAGAAGTCCCACAGCAAACGCCCATAGAAAGTCCATACACAACGCCCCTAACACCACACAATACCAACACCCACTGAAAGTCCTATACACACATCCCATAAAGTCCTATACACAGCCCCATAGAAAGTCCAATACACAGCCCCATTGAAAGTCCAATACACAGCCTCACAGAAAGTCCCATCCACAGCCCCACAGAAAGTCCCATCTACAGCCCCACAGAAAGTCCCATCCACAGCCCTCACAAAAAGTCCCATCCACAGCCCACAGAAAGTCCATCCACAGCCCCACAGAAGTCCCATACACACTCCCCACAGAAAGTCCCGTACAAAGTCCCACAGAAAGTCCCATACACAAGCCCCATAGAAAGTCCCATATACACAGCCCCCCTAGAACAGTACACCAGCCCCATGAAAAAGCCCAAACCACCCCATAGAAGTCCCATCACAGCCCAGAGAAAGTAACATACACACACCCCACATGAGAAACCCAATACACCCCCACCCACTTACTATCCATACAACCATACAGCCACCACAGAAAGTCCCCAAACTAGAAAGGCTAATCAACAGCTCCATGAAAGTCCCATCCCCACCCCTAGAAAGTCCATCCAAGCCCCATAAGAAAGGCCTAATACACATCGCTCCAAGCAAAGCCCCAATCCACAGCCCCATGAAAGTCCATCAATCAGCCCCAAGAAAGTCCCATCCACACCCCATAGAAAGGCTATAACAGGCTCCATATAAGAGTCCCATCCACATGCCCCATAGAAAGTCCATCCACAGCCCCATACAGCTAATTACCACAGCTCCCATCTAAAGTCCACCCATCCACAAGCCCCATAGAAAGTCATCTCATACCGCCCATAGAAGTCCCATTACACGCCCCATAGAAAGCCCACAAAAGCCTCCCTAACAGCCAGTCCATACCCAAGAAAGGCATACACACCCTCTAGAAAGTCCATACACGCCCCATAGAAAGTCCCATACAGATAAGTCCCATAGACTGCCCCATCAGAAAGGCCACAACACAGCCCCATAAAAGTTCCATCCACAGCCCCATAGAAAGGCCAAACCAGACAGCCCACAGAAAGTCTCATCCACAAGCCCCACATAAAGTCCATCCAGCAGCCCACCCATAGAAGTCCCTACACGGCCCCACGAAATGTCGAATACACACCCCACAGAAGTCCAATACAACAGCCCCACAGAAATCCATACACAGCCCCACAGAAAAGTCCCATACACAATGTCCCCACACGAAGTCCCATACCCCGCCCCTGAACATCCCATACACCAACATAGAAAGTCCTTAAAGCCCCAATCAGATAATCCCAGATACCAGCGCTATAGAAGGCTTAATCACACCCCATAGAACGTCCCATAAAACACCTCATTGAAAGTCCCATACGAGCCCCATAGAAGTCCCATACTCAGCCCTGCATTGAAAAGTCCCCTACACACCCCATAGAAATTTCCATACACAGTCCCGAGAATCCCATCCACAGTCCCACAAGAATTCCCACCAACAGCCCATAAGAAAGTCCCATCCACAGCCCCATAGGAAAGTCCCATCCCAGCCCCACAAAAGTCCCATCCACGAGCCCCACAGAAAGTCCATAACCCCCCAAAAGTCCAAGGTTCATTACACAGCCCCCTAGAGTCCCATCCACAGGCCCCACAGAAAGTCCCATCCACAGCCCCACAGAAAGTCCACAAAACACGGCCTTACTCAAAGTCCTCATACCGCCCACTGAATGTCCCATACAGATGCCCCATAGAAAAGTCCCAGACACACTGCCCCATAGAAAGTCCCTACAACCCCATAGAAAGTTCTACAACACAAGCCCCATAATCCCCTTAACATAGCCCCATAAATAATTCCACAGACCTCCTATATATAGAAGGCTTATATCACACAGCCTCATAGAAGTCCATAACCAGCCTCATAATCCCATACACACCCTTTGAAGTCCCATACACTCAGCCCCATAGAAATTTCTATACACAGTCCCATAGAAACAGTCCATCCCATCCCCACATAATTCCCTCCACAGCCCCATAGAAGTAACAATACACAGCCCCACAGAAAGTCTCATCCACAGCCCATAGAAATGTCCCATACACAATCAGCCCCACAGAAAAAGTCAGAAGTATCACAACCCCGACAGAAAGTTCCAATACACAAACAGCCCCACAAAAGTCCAAGCCACCAGCCCCACAAGAAGCCAGCACAGCCCACAGAACGTCCATACCGGCCCACAGAAAGTCGCCATACCCACACCCACAGAAATCCCATACACACAACCCCACAGAAGTCCATACACGCCCCACATAAAGTTCCTAATACATGGCCTCCACGAAAGCCCCATAGAAGTCCATACACCAGCCGGCCCCAATAAAAGTTCAATACACCCCATAAAAGTCCTATACACAGCCCCATAAACGTCCGATACACACGCCCCATAGAATCCATACACAGCCCCACTTGAAAGTCCAATACAACACGCCCACAGAAAGTCCCATCCACAGCCCCACAGAAAGTCCAATCCACAGCCCCAGAAGTCCCCAATCCACAGCCCCCAACATAAGTCCCATCCCGCCCACAAGTCCCTCACACTCAAAATCCCCTCCACAGCGCCCAAGAAAAGTCCCCCTCCACAAGCCCCACAGAAGTCCCGTACAACAGCCCACAGAAAGTCCCATCCTCGCCCATAGAAATCTCTCATATACCGGCCCCTAGAACATCTAACAGCCCCATAGAAAGCCCAATACCACACCCCGATAGAAAAGTCCATACACAGCCCCATATAAAGTCCATACACGACCCCATAGAAACCCAATAGCAACCACCGCCCTTAGATAGTCCAATACAACATGCAGCCCCATAGAAAGTCCCATCCAACGAGCCCCTAGACAAGTCTAATAACACAGCTCCATAGAAAGTCCCATCCACACAGCCCCCATACAAAAAATTGTCCCCCATCCCAGCCCCATAGAAAGGCCCTAATACAACCGCCCATAGAAAAGTCCCATCACAGCCCCCATATAAAGTCCCACTCAACAGCCCCATAGAAAGATCCATCCACAACCCGACAGAAAGTCCACTACACAAGCCACTATGAAAGTCCCCATACACAGCCCCATAGAACGTCCTACACAAATACACAGCCCCATAAAAGCCATAGAAAGTCCCCATACCCAGCCCCATAGAAAGGGTCCAATACACAGCCCCACATGAAAGTCCCATACCACATGGCCCAAGAAAATTCCCACACCAAGCCCCATATAAGTCCCATACACTACAACTACCCCCATAGAAGGCCAATACAACACCCCATATAGAAAGTTCCATCCACACGCCCACATAGAAGAGCCATTTACACACACAGCCCCTAGAAAGTCCCATACCACAGCAACCCCATAGAGGTCCCATACAATGGAGGTGCGCCGTATCAACCTTTCTGTGTAGCTGTTAGTGAGATCCTGTTACTACTTCTAAATTTTTTTCACCTTTCCTCAGTCTTGGCTAATAAGTGAGGCAGGACTGGACAATTGCCAATGCACTGAAATCTGTGTTTTGCAGTGTACACTTTTTGTTTTCCCCTGGCTTTGTGTTTTGGGGCCAACATGCTCCTCAAGCATCCATTCATCCCCGACCCCGAGCTAAACTAAGGAGAGACTTTTCAGGATGTTATTTTTAACGGTAAAAATTTCCTGGGCTTATACTTGTATCATATGGTATATGTTATAAGGCTTGGTACACAAACTCCCAATTTTTTTGTCCCCGACGACCTAGGATGACATTGATTTTGGCCAGGTACGACATAGCTGACAGTTTTCCACAACTGAATTGGCCGGATTTACCGGCATTGGTCCAATGATACGTTTGTCTGCCCACATAAACAGGACGCTCACATTGATTTGGAGCTGTAGCCGTAACCGATATTGCAAAAATAAACGATTGGTCAGCGATGCCCGGACCAAAAATCTGGCTCATGTGTAACCCAGCCTTTATCATCATTAAAATGGAAGAGCTGATGGCTTCCGTTACTGTATAAAGTAATCATATTAGGCGGATACCCTTTCCCTAAAGACGAAATGATATATGATATCGGCGATCTGATCTTTTTTTGTATATAAATTTGTGAACTATCCCCAAGTGGACCTGCAATACGTATGCTGCTAATGTTCATTCGCCCTGCTCATGTTCTGTGGCCCCCTGCCTTGTTGCCCTGCATTTCAATCTCCCCCTCCCATCTGTTACACACAGCCACTTATCATAAGGGCTAGGCCACACTAGTGCGTGTTTTGCGTGTTTTGCACACACGTTTTTGCTCACGTTGGCGCCCGTGATTTTTGCTAACTTGAAATCGTGGGAACACAAACTTCCTGTATTTCCCTATTCACAATGCGATTGCGTGTCCATTCACGTTTGCTTTCACATTTTTTTTATGTGCATCGTTTTTCTCTTTAAAAATAGCGAAACCACAAAAACCGCACACAAACGCAAAGACAAGTCGCGCACTTGAAATCGCCGTCCTGGGATTGCGTGGCGTCGATTTCCTTGCATGTCGTGTGCGAGTTTCGCGATTTCGTACTATTCTAGTGTGTCCTTCCGTTCCTAAAGCTGCCCGCCACGGGGATACCTTTAAGCGGTTCCTGGGTTTTGCCTTGTGTACAGTAGCTGTTCTCTGTGGCTAGCATCGATAGTAAAGAGCTTGGTACAAGCTTGAGCACGAGGGGCAACATTGCAGTGACAGGCAGGGCACTTGGAAACCAAAGTTTCCCCACATGTGGTGTATTGGAGCCTGCGGTGAAGCAGTTTGGCTTCGGCTTAGTGTGCATTCTGGAAGTTTTTCTCTGTTTACATATTATTAGAAAATTGCTATTAAATTATTGTGGTTGAACTCTGTAGAGATATGATGGACTGTATTGCCTTGTCCCTCAACCAATCCAATAGTTACAAACACATCAACCGGCTACAATCGATTGGAGATGTTTCTGAACACACACACAGTGAATGAATTGCAGCTAAGAATGTATAGAATCACATTACAGGTTGTCGGATAATGCTATCCTTTTTGATGTATAATAAATTCTATGAAATTCATTCCTGATTGCCTGTCCTTATCCTTCTGGTCCCTTGTGGGTTCCAGAATCCCCTATCTATTGAAGACCGTTCTGTGTCAGGACAGAACATCTGAGACAACCCCAGGCAGATACAACTCAGAGCAAGTAGTGGTTATGTCTCACTTCTGAAACACAGCTAAAGGACGGACTCCATCATTTTGTGCGCATGAGAGGTGAGCCTAGAAAACTGGTTTAAGAAATAAACTCACATTGATTTAAACCATTGCAATTTGCAGGGCTTGATACCAGGATAAAGGCCGCCTACCTTGTTGTCTACACTATCGTCTGAATTTCCCCCCCTGTATCCGTTGCTAGAAGAATCCTGCCACTGACTGGATAGTTTCCCATTTATAAGCAAACATCACCTGTTCATGTATCTAAGACAGAATGGAGTACCAATGTACGTGCATCCAACCATGACTAGATGGCCAATAGCTGCCATGTAATTACATTGCACTCCCCCTCTACATTTGTGTTCTGTTTTTCTAAACTGTGTTCTAACACTCCAGCTAACCTCTGATAAATTTTGCTTACACATCTTTTGTTAACAAACAGTTATTATGCAAGCCATTTCTTTTCTCTTATTTAAACTTCTGACCGTGGATTCAAAGTACAAGGAATATAATCCAAATAGTGAAATAAAAAAAAGCACATAGGTATATAGACTATAGGTATTAGACATAAAGTATATAAAAATAAAAATGCCACTTTTCTTATTTCTCACATTTACTTTTTTGCCATAGTTATTATTCACGCATTAAGCGCCATACAGTCAGGCCATTTGTTTTCGATGAATAAGTTTTTTAACATTTGGTATCGGTACACTGCAGATATGTTTAACAATTGTGCGTATTTATGCTGTAACAACAAGAAATAAAGTGATACAAGCTCTAATGTGAGTATTATAAAGCTTAAAGTAATTATTTTTTCTGAAAACATTTCAATAAATAATATCTAGTAGGTAACCATTTTGCAAAAGTGACTTCTTTGCATATGTATCACTACTGCTGCGTTGAAATGTTCATTTTTTACCATGTGTACGCCCTGGTGGGCCGGCCCTTAGTTGTGAACTCTGGCAAGATTTGGCCAACCTGAAACAAATAAAATATAGAATTATTTAGGGTTCATTTTTAACGTTGGTTTAACTTGAAAAGGTTTCTATAAAAGGTGTTTGGCAAAAACACAAATCGAATTGTTGCTATCTGCTGTTAGCTTGTGGCTCTGTAAATGCTAAATTGTTAATGTTGTGTTTCTTTTGCAGATTTTTGCATTATGGGTTTGTAATTGGGAACAATATCCCACTTTACAAATGGTTCAGTTGTGTTAAAACTAAACAACACACAAATCAGGAAGGAAGACAATGGCAACTTTAATAATTTCAAACAGGGGTTCAATACAACTTCTTATCATTAAAAAGTGGTGCCTAATTTTGCTCCAACCATCGATCTTATTTAACATTTAAAAAGCTACACATGTGTAGCACCATTTTAAAGATAAGAACGTTTTATTACTTCTCCCTGCAAGAGTAGAGCTAAAGTAGTGTGCACATTTTAACCCAATAATGTCAGTTACTTTTATAATTTTTATTTACTGGGTAGAAGTTAGGAATGTAGTTATGTTGTTTTGGAAAGAGATTTCACTGTAATAAACTCAAGAGCTCAGTCGTAAAATGTAACATAATTTTTACATTCACAGCCTTGGAATATTATAAGTGTGGAAAGTTGCTTTATTTCCTACACCCCCCGCAGCCCTTTGGAACTTAACCATGCACAGCCTTACACACGGGAAGTGAACCTGAAAAACTGGATTATACGTATAATACAACAAACAAGGTAATACGTCTGGTTCAGCTGGGTGGCCAACCTGTATGAGATTTATTACTAAGAGGAGGATGTTGTCATGGCTTTTCTGAGTAAGTTTTTTCTTTTTCCGAATTACTACAAATCGTTCGTTCCTTGTGTTATTATGTGGTGATCAATCATCAAAACCTATTGGGTTTACAGAGTTTGGAACCGCATTTAAATCTTACATGTTTTTTTATTGGTTTTTAATACCATGCAGAGCTTTTGTTTGTTTAGGAGCTAGAGAACCAATTCTTGTGGTCACAGAAGTTGTAATGAGAAGCCTCTGCAAGACAAGCAGCATTAAAGCTGTCACGAATGGATTAGATGATGCTTTTTGTGATTTTTTTTTTCTGGAAGTGAACATAATAGAGGATCACAGTCACTCAGGTAACACGATCCAATAACAGCTTTGTAAGTAACTGGTAGAGAAGGACAACTCCATTAAAAATCCTCCTTATCACGATGGGTGAATGGGACATATCAACTACAAATGCACAATGTTGGTGGAGAAAACTTTCCGGAATATTTTCTGAGACTAAATTAAAAATGTTCATTTAATATTGGCCTAATCCTTTACATATTCAAAATAATCAAATCTCGTCACATTAGGCCTCCACAAACATTCAGTGTCTATCTGCAATATTAATCTGTGTCACTCACAGCTCCCAAATATTGGAGCAAAGAACATCACCGTACAACCTCCATAATGCAACTACTGGATGTTTTGGGGCAACAGCAAATAAAATAGCCTCTAAGATGGGAGGTAAACCACAAACACTTAATGTGCCCCAATCCTGCGTTACTGAAAAATCATCACATTGAAATTGTTGAATTCATAGTCCTGTTATAAAGTCATCAAAAGGGTTCAAAGGCTGCAATGTAAGTATATAGAAAAGTTGGGCACAAAAGGCACCATTCCGAGTTTTTGTATTATTAGTAAATAGAATGGAAGCATGTATGTAAATTAATATACAGATAAATGGGATCCTGGCATCATAATGTGGTATGTCATTTAGGGTAACTCATTTGTAGTTTGAAAGGTTGAAGAAAAGCACTTAAATAACAGCAAGTAATGGAGATTATAACCAAGTTGTGGTTTATGTTTTGGCTTGTGAAATACCAATGCACAAATACAAACGTAGACATTTTAATTGAAGATGTTTAGCAAGAGGGGAAAACACTAAACAATGGACATGTAGAGCCCTTATATGGGACAATCATGAAAAAAAAGATTGATTATAGGATTTGTAGTGTCATGAGAACGTTTTTGCCTCCTGTTTCCATTTCGTTACTAAGTAAAACACAGAATTCACTTCCATAACCCGAGTTTAGTGAATAGCAAAGTATTATGGGTGGCACCTTTTCATGTTGCACTCTATAAAGTCCATGTGGCTCAGTATTTTACTATTTGTTTCGAATTCAGACGTGGCTCGGTATTTTACGGTTTGTTTAGAATTCAGAAGGGGCTCAGTATTTTACAGTTTGTTTCGAATTCAGACGTGGCTCGGTATTTTACGGTTTGTTTAGAATTCAGAAGGGGCTCAGTATTTTACAGTTTGTTTAGAATTCAGATTGAGCTTAGTATTTTACAGTTTGTTTAGAATTCAGGGAGAGCTTAGTATTTTACAGTTTGTTTAGATTACAGACGTGGCTCAGTATTTTATGGTTTGTTTAGAATACAGACGTGTGGCCGTATTTTTAATGGTTTGTTTAGAATCAACAGATGGCTCTATTAGGTTTTTTTTCGATAGCACGTGGCTGTTTTACGTTTTAGAATACAGACGTGCCTATAAAGTGTTTTAGTCTACATGCAGTATTTTATGGTTTGTTTAGATTCAGGCAGTGGCTCAGTATTTTAAGGTTTTTGATACAGACTTGGCTCAGTTATTTTATGGTTTGTTTAGAATACAGACGGCTCGTATTTTGGTTTTTAGAATCGCTCTACGTATTTTGTGTGTTAAACGTTGCAATTTAGGTTATTCGGAGCATATTCGTTTTAGAATACAGGTGGCTCAGTATTTTTTTATGTTTTAGATATACAGACTGGCTCGTATTTTACGTTGTTAGAAACTACAGGCGCTCAGTATTTTATTTGTTTCTATTAAGTACAGACTGGCTCAGTATTTTACGATGTTTATAATACCGTGCTTATTTCCTTGTACGATTCAGACATGGGCGCATTATTTCTTTTGTTTTAGAATGTCAAGGGGCTTCGTATTTTACAGTGTTTGAGAATTCAGTGGATCTTATATTTTTACAGTTTGTTTAGAATTCAGAGCTGGCTTATGATTTTTACAGGTTTTTAGAAAATTCAGCGTGCTCTAGTATTTTACTGTTTGTTGAGATACAGACGTGGCTAGTAATGTTATTTTGTTTAAACAGACGTTATGTTTAATTTTTAGAATACAGACTTGCTCAATATTTTATGGTTTGTGTAGAAATACAGACGTGGTCTCAGTATTTTATGGTTTGTTTTACGGTACATACAGACGTGGCTCATACTTTTATGGTTTGTTTTATATCAGGCATGGCTCAGTATTTTAACGGTTTTAAGATACAGACGTGGCCAGTATGTTGACGGTTGTGTTTAGAATCAGACATGGCTCAGTTAATTTACGTTTTAGGAATAAGACTGGCTTCAGTATATTTTAACGTTTTATGAATCGACAAGTGGCTCAGTATTTAACAGTCTTGTTTACGAATCCAGAGATTGCTCAGTATTTTACATTTACGATACAGAAATGGCTCAATATTTTAACTTTTCAATTTACAGACTGGCCTCTATTTTCGGATTTTTAGAATAACATGTAGGCTCAGTATTTTAACTATTTGTTTCGAATCTCAGACCGTGGCCGGTAATTTTAATACCTGGTTTGTTTAGAATCAAAGTGGTCAGTATTTTACATTTGTTTCGAATTCCAACGTGGCTCGGTATTTTACGGTTTCGTTTTAGAATTCGAAGGGGCTCAGTATTTTACAGTTTTGTTTAAATTCAGATTGAGGAGCTTAGTATTTTTACGTTGTTTAGAATTCAGGGAGAGCTAGTAGTTTTACGTTGTTTAGATTATCAGACGTGGCTCATATTTTATGTTTGTTTAAATACCAGACGGCTAAATATTTTACGGTTTGTTTTAGAATTCAGACGTGGCTCAAATTTTATTGTTTGTTTTAGAATACAGACTTGGCTCATATTTTATGGTTTGATTAAATACATACTTGGCCCAGTATTTAGCGGTTTGTTTAGAATTCAACGTGGCTCAGTAGGTTTGTTTTTAGAATACAGACTGGCTCATATTTATTTACGGTTTGTTTTAGAATACAGACATGGCTCAATTTTTATGTTTTTGTTTAGAATACAGACGTGGCTCATATTTTATGGTTTGTTTAGAATACAGACGTGGCTCAATATTTTACGTTTTGTTTAGAATACGACATGGCTCCGTATTTTACTGTGTTTTAGATACAGACGTGGCTAAATATTTTATGGTTTATTAGAATAAGACTTGGCTCCGTATTTTAATGTTTGTTTAGAATACAAGGTCAGCTATATTTAGTTTGTTAGAATACAGAGACAGTGCTCAATATTTTATGGTTTTATTAGAAACGACGTTGCTCAATATTTTCTGGTTTTTAGAATCAGACCGTTGCTCAATATTTTATGTTTTGTTTAGAATACAGACGTGTGCTCGTATTTTATGTTTGTTTAGAATACAGACGTGGCTCAGTATTTTATGTGTTTGTTTTTAGAATACAGACGTGTGCTCATATTTTACAGTTTGTTTGAATTACAGACGTGGCTCAGTATTTTCACAGTTTGTTTTAGAATACAACGTGGCTCAGTATTTTTACAGTGTGTTTTAGAATACAGACATGGCTCAGTATTTTTATGGTTTGTTTTAGAATCCAGCTAGTGCTCTAGTATTTTTTGGTTTGTTCAGAATACAGACGTGGCCTCAGTATTTTAATGGTTTGTTTTAGAATACAGTGACTTGGCTCCGTATTTTACGTTTGTTTAGAATCAGACATGGCTCATTATTTTATGGTTGGTTTGTTAGAATCAGACGTGGCTCATATTTTATGGTTTGTTTAAATACAGACGTGGCTCAGTATTTTAGGTTTGTTTAAATACAGACGTGGCTCGATATTTTAGGGTTTGTTTAGAATACAGACGTGGCTCAATATTTTATGGTTTGTTTAGATTCAGGCATCTCAGTATTTTAGTTTTAAGATACAGACGTGGCTCATATTTTATGGTTTGTTTAGAATACAGACATGGCTCAGTATTTTACGTTTTAAAAATACGACGTGGCAGTATTTTATGTTTTAATATACAGACTGGTCAGTATTTTACTGGTTGTTTAGAATACACCAGTGGCTCTATTTTACTATTTTGTTTCGAATTCAGACGTGGCTCAGTATTTTACGGTTTGTTTAGAATCAGAAGGGCTCAGTATTTACAGTTTGTTTAGAATTCAGATGGATTAGTATTTTACAGTTTGTTTAGAATTCAGCGGAGCTTCAGTATTTTACAGTTTGTTAGAATTCAGGCATCGCTTAGATTTTACAGTTTGTTAGAATTACAGACGTGGCTCAGTATTTACTGTTTGTTTAGAATACAGACGTGGCTAATATTTTACGGTTTGTTTAGAATACAGACGTGCTCAATATTTTATGGTTTGTTTAGAATACAGACGTGGCTCGTATTTTATGGTTTGTTTAGAATACAGACGTGGCTCAATATTTTATGGTTTGTTTAGAATTCAGCAGGCATTGCTCAGTATTTACGTTTTAAGAATACAGACGTGGCTCAGTATTTACGGTTTGTTTAGAATACAGACGGTTCAGTATTTTACGTTTAAGAATACAGACGTGGCTCAGTATTTTACGTTTATGAATCAAGACGTGCTCAGTATTTTACAGTTTGTTTAGAATACAGAGATGGCTCAGTATTTTCATTTAATAAGACAGAATGTCTCAGTATTTTACGTTTTATAATTCAGACGTGGCTCATATTTACGGATTGTTTAGAATAACACAGGTGGCTCAGTATTTTAACTTTTGTTTCGATTCAGTCCGTGCTCATATTTACGGTTTGTTTAGAATTCAGAAGGGGCTCGTATTATTACGTTGTTTAGAATTCAGACTGGAGCTTAGTATTTTACAGTTTGTTTAGAATTCAGAGGCAGAGCTTAGTATTTTACAGTTTGTTTTAGATTACAGACGTGGCTCATATTTTTGTTTGTTTAGATACAGACTGTGCAAATATTTTACGGTTTGTTTAGAATACAGACGTGGCTGCTCAATATTTTATATGGTTTTGTTTAGAATACAGACGTGGCTCAATATTTTATGGTTTGATTAGAATACAGACTTGGCCAGTATTTCTGCGTTTGTTTAGAATTCAGACGTGGCTCAGTAGGTTGTTTATTCAGACTGGCTCAGTATTTACGGTTTTTTAGACATTGCTCAGATATTTTAAGTTGTTTTAGAATACAGACATGGCTCAATATTTAATGGTTTGTTAGATACGACGTGGCTCATATTGTTGGTTTTGTTTGAATACAGACGTGGCTAAATATTTTACGGTTTGTTTGAATACAGACATGGCTCATATTTTACTGTTTGTTTAGAATACAGACGTGGCTCAATATTTTATGGTTTATTAGAATACAGACGTGGCTCAGTATTTTACTGTTTGTTTAGAATACAGGCATGGCTAAATATTTTCGGTTTGTTTAGAATACAGAGACTGCATATTTGTTTGAGAAACAGACGTGGCTCAATATTTTATGGTTTGTTTAGAATACAGACGTTGCTCTCAATATTTTATGTTGTTTAGAATACGACGTGTCTCAGTATTTTATGGTTTGTTTAAAAAACAGACATGGCTCAATATTTTATGTATATTTTGGATTCAGGTGTGCTTCTATATTTTTCAAAGTTTTTGGGTTCTAGTGATTTTCAGTATTAATGCTATATTTTAGAATTGAATGTATTTTTCAATTTGATTGGGTTGGGTTTTTACTAATATATTGATAGATATGGCTTGTATCTATTGGGTTTCCAGCAGTAATATACTGCATTATTGTCATTTGCCAGTGCAATAGTAGTTTTTAATGGATTATTGTTATTTCTGTATTAATATATTCTAAAAAACAGGCAGTTTCTTTTCTAGAAGAAAAGTTTGTGCATAAGTAATGGTTAAAAAGGAGATAAGTATACACTGCTTGTAATTCGGTCCTATAGTCTTCCAATTATAATGTTGTGAGTCACAATTGCGAAAGGCAAAAACTTGGTGTCCCAGCTGCAGGCCACAGAGAAGTTCAGAGATGACCGTGGACAAGCATGCTAGATCTACTTTGGCTTCTTCTTTTTTAACAACTTATGAGACAGTACAAATGGGGTAAGAGAAAATCTTTGTCAATATTATTTTGTGAATATCATAATTAAATGCCAACTATATATCCATTAATGGTCCAGGGAAAAGCCCCATAAAGGGTGGTGCTGTCAGTGAACTATGGTCCCTAGGGACCCCAGCACAATAGAAACACAGACAACTACACAAGTGGCTAGATAGAACCTGTCACTACTTGCACTTTATGGTACGATTGTCCTGCTTTGCACATATATATATTTATTTAGAACCTATCTGTGTGGTGTTTTATTTGCCGTTAGGGCCACCACATAACTTGAATATTTTTCAGGTCCATGGTAGTGAGTGCCTTTGAACTTGTTTTCCAAGTTAAGTCAGGTTTCTCTACAACCCTTGTGCTAGTTTCTGTGTTTCTATTATTTCCTGACAGTTTGGTTTATTTTTGGTGCTGCCACTGATATGGCCCCTACTACAAATTTACCAGTGTTATATTACACAAATATCAATAAAGTTCCTTTATAGCTTTGGTACATCTTAACTAGAGGTGGACTAGAACTCAAACACCGAGTTCGAGTCAAACTTACCAAGTCTGAAACACGACTCTGAATTCCGAACAATCCCGGACCCGGATTTCTCTGACTTTCCAGATAAATGCGCTAATTATCGAATTCGGGCCATTCGTTAACCCTCGATGTATCGTTCGCTAACCCTCAAATGTATGATTCGTTTTCTGTACCCTTGAATGTATCGTTCCTACCCCCGAATAGGCTTCGATTTATGTACCTTTGAAAGTATCGTTCATTTTCAGTACCCTTGAATATATGGATCGTTTTTGCTAACCCTCAAAAGTTTGTTCTTCAGTAATCCTTGAAAGTATCGTTCATTTTGGTAACCCTTGAATTATGGTTCTTTTTTTGCTAACCCTCGAATGTATGTCGGCAACCCTCGATTGGCCGTAACCTCTAATGTAGCTTGCGCAAACCGACAATTGCCCGCTCGGTACATTTT
>JAACNH010004145.1:0-25383 GCA_019447015.1 Hymenochirus boettgeri | reverse complement strand
AGACAAGGTTTTATAAATGTTTTTATTACAATTTGTTAACGCTCATAGAATGGTAAAAGTACTGACAAATGATGTTATGAAAGAAAAAAATCTTAATAAAAAAGTTATGAACAAAAAAAAAAAATCATGACTGTGCATATGGCCTTAACATAAATTAGAACAATGGGTAACACATTACTTGTTCCCTGCTTGTTGTTTGACAACTTGTGTCAAAACTTAAAAAACATTGGAAAACATGATTAACTACCATATATACTCGAGTACAGTCAACTTTTTCAGGCTTTTAAAGTTAGGCCTGAAAATCTAACCACTACTTATACTGGGTCAAGTCCTAAATTAGATCCAAATTCCTGCAATTGGCGGATAGTAACCTGTGTTAACCTGCATAGAAAGTTACAGGAGCGGATCTGCTGCCTTTACCCTCTCTGTTATCTGGCTGCTGGACTCACTCAGCACTGTCACTGCTATCTGGATGCTATAAATCTTGATGGGTCTCCTCAGTTTGGGGCAAAAAACAGCTGCTAGTACATGTGCAAATGAAGCTTGAAACTACAACTCTCAGGTGACTTTAACTATTGGGATCAGATAGTCCCTTTACTATATGGGGGTCAGAGGGCCCTTTACTATATGGGACACGAGGCCCTTTACAATTGGGGTTTCAGGAGAATTGTAAATCATGGTAAGCTTATTAAACGTTTACTGAAGTTTCCAAACATCTGGAGTGCCAAGGAAGGGGGGGCAACTGGTACTGGATTTGGCTATTACTGTATGGGATTCATGTATGGAATTCTGCGTCCATTTAAAGGGCAACTAATTCTACCCTCGCTTATACTCGAGTCAATCAGTTTAAAAAAAATTCGGGTAAAAATAGGTACCTCTACTTCTACTCGTATTGACTTATTACCGAGTATATAACGGTAATTAATAAAAATAGTGCACATTTAATTTGTTCCCTGTCTTGCCCCACCAAGCTACTTTTTCATGCCACCTGACTGGTAAAAATATATGGGTTGATAACTGAGCGTCAAGTGGATGTATGCGTAATAGTACTGAAATAAAACAAATTTCCTACACAAATTTTCTCATCTTGTCTGGCTATTTTTTCATGCCACCCAACTGAAAAACTTTCTAGGGTGACAACGAACCTACTTTTTTTATTTAAACAGCAGTGCTCACAATAAATGCCTAAAATAAAATTGGTGTTTCCTAAGCATCATTGCTTATTTACTTTAGGTAATTATTTTGATCCGACTGTTAATTTTATATAACAGTAATATCAGTGGTCAGATTTTACCCTCAAATCATTTCCCGATTCCATCATGATCATTGTTGAAAATTAAAACAACCAAAACCCAGCTCATCTGGTATATGATTTAATAAACTGGCAGTGTCAGTGGGATCAAATGCATCCAACAAAAACAGTAATTGAAAAAAAAATGTGAAAAGGGGAAGGCATTCTCCAATGGAGATCTTTTATATTTATGATTTTTAGTCTTCTAGTAACACAATAGGGCCTCCCAAGTTTAGCATTGGTCTTCTCGGTTGTATAGAGATCTTATCTATACATGTACAATAAATGCCTGTTGGCAGAAAAAGTCTCTCTTTTTTAGCTCTTATGGTGTCCCAGTAGCTTTTTAATCAAATAAATAATAATAAAATGCAAAGAACAGAATCATTAAATACATTTACACTACAGTCCACCCAATTAAATTACTGTATAATCACAGCACCATTTTTAAAGTTCACACATTTGTAGTACAAGACATTTCATCATAAAATAGAACAGGATCACATCATTAAACGGTACTGTACAGTGTGTGAAGGGTGTCTACAAAGGGAAAAACAATAGCATCTGGGGCAGTTTTACCAACAGACAGTTGGGATCTAACTTTATAGAGCTTTCACCTCACAATTCCACCAGTTTGCAACATTGATCTAAAGTTATTTACTTGGAGTTGCCGATGAAGGACCAGACTACTTAACCATGCAGGAAGCTGCTAGGAGGATGGTCTCCCTGTTCGATCTCCCCTTCTAAAGACAGCTGCCTGGTCAATGGAGAGCAACCTTAAAATTGTTGGAATCATTGTCTAACAATCTTCTCAAAGTTGCATGAACCTTAAAAACTAAAGATTATAAACAACTTGGGCTACAAATGATGCACATATTTGTTACTATCCCAAATATGTCTGGACATTTAGCATGCAGCTTAATATAGTCTACAATTACTGCTAATCAGCTTTGTAGGTCTTTTAGATTAAGGGTATGTTGTTTACTTACTCCCTTTTAAATTGGATTTCTGTTAAATATTTGCCCATCTAGGTTACTAATCATTTCATTTAAACTCAAATATCACAAATATTTTAGAAATTAGGTTTACAAACTTCAGAAATCTGCACCTATATCAGAAATAGGCAACCAGTAGCCCTCCAGATGTTTGAGAACTATACATCCAGCATTCCTGTCTGCCCTTTGCTGTTGTTTTTGTATGGGAATTTCTGAAAGTTGTTGTTTTAATTAAACCATCAAAGGGTACTAGTTGCCTGTCTCTGATGCAAGCTATAGTGGATTAGAACCAGGAAGTGGTTGGGAATTTTCAGTTCTCAGCTGAGGATCCATACAGAAAGTAAATAATCTTCATCCCTGGCTCCTGGTTTGTTGAAGAACGGGAGGGTAAGGAATAATTACTTTTAAGAACCAAAAGTTTGTGGGTAAAAGAATTCTATTTTTAGCAAGGCTAAACCTCCTTACCCTCCTGGGCTTCAATCAACTACAGGAATAGTTTCACTTTTCAAATGAACTATCCTTAAGAAGAAATGTTGGAGAGATTTTTATGTTCATGTAAACAGACTTATAAATCTGTAAAAGAAAATGACTAATGTGACCACTAGGAAGCTAACTAAGAAAAATAAATAACTGCTATAATCTAAATGTATTTACACACTGTTTATGAAACCGCTGTGCACATTAGTGTATAAAACCTATGGACAAGAGCAAGATCTAAATTTACTTATCCTATGAGCTTCAAGTATTACCAATTAAAGGTCCCAAAGACTAGAAAAGTAAGATCACTGGAAAGGAGTTAAGGCAACATGGGACAGGTCCTTAATTATATAGCGAAGACAGGGTTGCTTATATGTTATCCATGATGGAGCATTCCAGGTTAAACATTTCCATAGGGGAGGTGGGAAGATGGCAGAAACTCGGGTTAGCCAATGTCTAAATAGTGGAAAAAATATAGTTATTGTAAAAACAGAGAAGATAGAGACAAAATGAGCCTTGCTAAAACTAGAATTCTTTACCCACAAACTATTTGGTTCTTAAAAGATTTCAATTGTAACAATTCAATTTGCATTAAAAGCTTTAAGTTGCTCACAAAATCTATAAATATAGATTAAATTTATATTAAAATATTATTTATTACATAAGGTTCAGTAACTAGCACTGCTGTCCTTAGTATCATGGGTTCAAATCCATCCTAGTCTGCAAGTACTTTGAATAGGTATGACAGGTATTGTTAAAGATGGCGCTTCTAGAAGACAATGTCATGGGACTTGCCAAACATCAACACAAGATTTTCATACACCTAGAACATGGTAATTTTCCTTTAAGGGCATGTCCACCCTTAAAATAAAAAAAATGGTAATCTGCCGCAATGGTATTGCTGCCACTTTTAAACCCGTGTGATCTATGCAACAACAAATCCATCGGCATGGGGTCAATATAAAACTCCCTCTTTTTCTTGTGCTGGACTATGAATCGGATCACATGTAATCTCGATAATTTCAACACTTATTGGATTCATCTACCTCAACAATATGTGCAATGTGTGCCATGACATATTTACTCTTCATGGCATTCTCTCTCTCTCGCCCATTATAGGATATTTTCATATATGAATTAAAGAACAGGTAGATGAGACACTTCAGACAGGCTGTGCTGGTAAAGGCTTTAATTGTAGTTCCTGCACCACTACATGTTTTGGGTATCAAGTACCCTCTCTCCAGTGGGAGAAAGGCTATTTTCAGGTTACTATTGGATCTTTACCACTTCCCCTTTCTTGACATTGCTACTGAAATCTATTATCTCCTTATATTTCATTGCTGCTATTTTCCATCTACTAACCTTTTCATCCCATTTTACCCTATTATGCTGTTTTTACGTTTGATCATTTCATTTCATTAGCTTGTGGATGTATGCAATTTAATCAATATATAAAAACTATATTGATCGTGCAATATTCTTTTGGAGTTGATTAATCCATGAACAGTCCACTGTACGTAATAACGGGTATTGATATATTCAGCAACAAAAATGTTACCTGCATATTGTATGTACTCCCTTAATTTACGGTATATTAATCATCCCCTTGCTGCTATTTGAAATTATCCGTGCAGTTTGTGAACTGTCACTTTGTTGTTTTTATACCACTGATTTACCCTCTGATTGGCCGCTTTTAATGGGGGTGTGACTGCCTATGACGGTCTGGACCTTCTTCGTTCCCGACACATATTGGCCATTGACTGCTTATACGCGTGCATCTGACACGCCGGGACTTCTGTGACTTCATCAGTTTGCGTACGTGATGACGTAATCGCGTCAGCGCTTTACTGTTTAATAGCGGCGCCTCTTCCCCATTATACCCACACGTGGAGAAAGCCCTGGTATAGGGCGAAACGTGCCAGCGTTTCTGTAGGCCTTGCTAGCTCTCTGTCCTGGGTCTCCCTCCCGTAGACCCTCATTGATGTCGAGTGACTAATCAGACCTTGACATGTACACGTAAGTGTACGGTTTCATATATCACTACTATCATTACTGCTACTTAACTTTTAGTTCAGTGATGGAGGGCTGCACTGGTATCTTACAATTTGTTGGACAGTGAACTCTGTTATTCTTATGTATATATAGTTTTTAATGTTTTTAATTGTTTTGTTCACAATATACCCCAGTCTGTGCTTAAATAAAGGGTTGTAGATATCTTTCACTTTTGTGTGCGGTACCCCTTTTCCTTCTTCTGGTTTGAATGCTTATATGTTTATATTTGGTACCTGCAACTTAGCTCCTTTGAGCTGTACATATATATCCTGTACTTCAACATCTGTTTTGATTACTGACCTCCCGCAACCCCAACGGATATTTTACCCCAGTTTATGCATTTGTAACCAAATAGAAGTTCTCTTCTTTCTGGCAAAGGTATCTAACTTTTTTGCTGTAGTGTTGGGACCCTCCCAACCCTAAATTTCCATGTTTAAATGTTAAAAAAAGTGACAGAGAAACTTACTTAACCACTTCATTCCCCTGCCTCTAATCTACTCTGGGAACAGACTGTCTGTGATTGGCTGAGAGTTGGCCAATCACCGCTGCGCTGCCGTCATTGATTAAGCTGAGGGATTTAGTTCCTCTGCACATGCCAGAGTCCAGTAGGACAGGGAAGGGGTAGAAACATTATTACACACAAAAAGGCTCCTACTCTTCACTTCCTGGACTTAGACACTTCAGACACCATATGAGCTGACAGTTTTTCTAACAATATACAGTTGACCGCAGTGGGTTAAATTTTAGTTTTGGAGATTGGCTTCCCTTTAAGCTTCAGAGTATGTTAAGGAGGCAGCATGGGAAAGCGCAGTCATTCATTGTTGCGATTTCGGGCAGTTCCAAGGCAATCCTGAGGCCAACGGTGAACGTTCAGGCATATTTTGGTATATCTTATTAAATTAGCTTGTTAAATATGCTGTATAATTGTCCTTTTTTTATTGGATTTTGAACTATTCCATTGTATTCTGTAAGGGTAAATACAGGTTGCTTCTGTTTTGTCTCTACTCACAAGAACACTTTCCCAGTTTCCACATCGACCATTATGTAAGGATTGTAAAACCCTACATGGAGAAACAGAGAAACTGTAACTAAACATTCCTGGCGCATCACATGGAGTTGCCCAAATAATCTTCCCCATAACTGCCAGGTCCTGGATTTGCTGTGTTAAAGATGCGATCAAGCCAGGAGGAAGCCTGGCAGAAGCAGTTTTTCTTATCTTGCATTCCTTACAGAAATGGATATTGGGATGCAGGATTTACCAGTCTTACCTTCTGCCCCAGGAAACTTTTACTTAAAAAAAAATCTTTAGATGCACTATAGTTCTATCCATTTAATAACTCAATCCTACCCTCTTAATTATATAAAGATGGAGGCTGAATTGTTGGTTCCTCAACATAAATTGTATTTACTGTAAACTTTACTATTACCTTTCCAGCTGACTGCAGTCTCCTTCCTTTCTTTTTGTTGTGTGTCTTTCTATACTTGTCTCCCCACGAGTTAATTAACATGGCATCGCCACAGGGTAAAAGCACCCAGGCTAACGCTACAGAGTGAAAACAGATAAAGTTATTCAAAACATGCAGTTTTTTTTTTAAACCTTCTTCAGCCAAAAACATACGGCAAAGCCTTTGCTATTCTTCTTTAAACACATTGTATCTGTACACATAAGATCAGGCAAAAAAAGCCAATTAATACGTCTGGCTCTCTTCTTTAAATGGTAACTGTCGTCCCATACAAGTGTCCTTATTAAAAGAGCACATTCCTACCTTTCCTAAAACGACATCACTAGCACCATTGCTATGCCACACCATCCCCTCCCCCGCCAAAGACACTGAAAAGCCCAGTTGTATCCCACTGCTGTTACTGTCTTTAACAGCTCAGAAAAGATTGTTGTTGGGGTTTTTTTTGGGGTGGGGGGGGCTTCTTACACAGTCAGGATAAACAAGTTTGTGACAGTCACATGATGTTACTCTCTGAGTGTAACTTAACTTTAAAAACCTATAACGGAAGAACTAAAAGGCATCATTCTTGAAGGGTATAAGAGATGTATTTTTTAAAGGATAATTCACGGGAACTATCAAATGAGGCTAACACAGGAGTAACTGAAAATCTCAGAGGGGCGGAGCTAAGTAGTCACTGAACACAACAAAGATGTCAGCAACTTTAAAGCTACTAAGGTAGGCTCTGGAGGGGCTTAGGGGAAATAAAAATATGGCAAATGTATTTTAGGGTAAATATATTATTAGGATTATTATTCCTCACTGAATAGTGAAGTGAAATCTACTAACACAAGTTATTTACTATCTTGATTATGGTATTAATAATTATTAGTGTAGCTAAAGTTAACTAAACACAGAACAAGTATTGCACTCAGCAGAACTAACAAACAACCTTTACAATTATATTATATAAGGTCACCTAGACTGACTTCCAGCACCTGTCCTCAATACCAGGACACATCATTTTCAGATTCTCATATTACCTGCAGAGTACCCAGAGGTATATGATGCACTTGTGAAAAATTCTCTCTTGAAATGAAATGGGGAGGCGGAGTCTGACTGTACGTCTGATTTTTTTGAAAAAAAATGAAAAAGTATTATCTATCACTGATCATTTGCTTGTGCTAACAGTAGAAAAACCATTAATTATGCAGACTAAATATTAGAAATAAAAACCCAATAAGTATTGAGCATGGATGACAATTCTACCTGACTGGTGGATCTGCAAGGAATAACAATAACATGTCATGTGGCAAGAACAGAACCAAAATAATATATCAAAAGAAACCTGGATGTAATCGTAGACGCTAAACGCAAAATATATTTTCACACTTTCACTAAGCAACGAAATTAATTACAGCTAAAAACTTCAATTAGGTCAAACAGTGAAGAAGAACTGTTGAAAAAAACGGGATGGAAGCTAAGCCTCCCTCCCCTTAAGAGGGGACTATGGAAAATACAGCCCAACATTTTAGGCAATCATACATAAAGCACTCCAGCCCTTTAGCCAACCAAAATACAATAACATGTTGCTGTTATACACACAGACGGTCATGCCTACATTAAAAAAAACCCCATCTAAATATATGAAACCTGATAAGCATTAAAGGCATGTCGACCACCCAAACTAAAATTTTTACCACTACTGGTCCCACTGTAAAAAAAAAATCCTTACCTTACATCCTGCTCCTGGTGGTTCTCCTGTTACGCCTCTTCAAATGCTGGAAAACTGCTGGGTAGGAGCTGTCAGTGTCTCATCCTGTGCCTGTAGCTTGGCTAACCTCAATCAGTTGAGGCATGCACAGTAGGGTCCTTTCCCCTCTCTCATCTCCCCTCCTTCCATTCCCTCTGTGGCTGGCAGTTATGTAGCTTAAAAAGCTTGTGCCACCATGCAGGGATACCCTCCCACCCTCAACCGCTATATTCATTATTCAATTCGCTTCCCTTCTTTACTTACACCTCCTCGTTCCAACGCCGTTTCATTATAATAGCAGCCAGGCTGTGATTGGCTGCATCTCAGCCAATCATAACCACGGCTGCCAGTCCGGCCCCCTGCTTGCAGTTCCGGCGGGACCAGATCAGCGCAGGATCAAGGAGGTTTAAGTAAAGAAGGGAAGCGATTTGAAGTTGTGAATATAGCGGTTGGGGTGGGAGGGTATCCCCTGCAGTGGGCAAAAGTTTTTTAAAAAGGGTGTTCATGCCCTTTAAAATATTTATTTTACATTTGGAAAATGAAGTTAAATTACTGTTAATTAAACAACTTCCCTCTATAAGCAGAGCTAACAGCTGGTATGGGCATGTGTGATTAGTTGTAACCTTGTCTAGATTTGTGTACCGGGGGCAATTACAATTTAAATAAGGAGACTGAGTTTTTTCATTGAGGGGTTAATTTGATTGGCCTGTCTGTTTTCAAGCAAAAAAAACTATGTGACTATGTAAACAATCATAGTATAAAGGCATCCAGTAGTGTCCACCCCTATCAGTCTACTAATTTGTAAGGTAAAACCATTTATGGAACAGAGAAGGTAAGTAATTTACTTTTACGATTCTCCCTAACACACACTGATAGATTTAACACAAACAAAAGGTAAGTCACCGATATTTTTCCCTCCTCTCTGACCCAGTTATCCCACCCCCAGACTTCTAGAAAAATCTAATTATTCGGGTCTATTAGGAGATTAATAATTTATATTTAACCCCTTGTTATAAGACAGACCCTATATTGCAGAGAAGTAGATGAGATGAACAAAACTACTGCCAAGTTTCGGCAGAACATATTTCAAATTCCGAAAATCCTGTTGAGACTAAAATTTAGATTTTTTCTATCGCAATTGCAATTTTTAAAATTTTTGATATATTTCCAAATTTCTGAAAATTCGGACAGATCTGCAGAGTTTTAAAAAATGCCAGTTACTAATTGAAACTGGGACACCGTTTAAGTACAAACTCAAATAATAGGGATCACCTAATACATTTTTTTCTTTTAAGTTCTCCTGCATAAGAACCCAGCATAATACAACACAGCTACTAAAATGCATTACCATTTTTGAGCCAAACTGGCCTTCCTTCTAATTTAGGTATTATCCCACCAATAAAAGTTAATAATACACTGGCATTACTGAGCAAATGGAATCCTTTACACTGATACACAAGCTTTACTTCCTTTCCCTTCAGGTCCCCTATTAAAGCGTCCACCCTGAATGCCTTAAATGCAACCTAAGCTACTTTAGACAATGTGAATGCAGGATACTCAAAACAAAAGTATTTATCACAGTCTGAACTGGCTCCAACTTCAAAATATTCTATATGCAAGAGATAATGAAAATGTAACATAGAGACTTATTCTGCACATTTTGTCTGCTTACAGCCCCATTTTAAATAAATAGATTCCAAGACATTATTATTACATTAGTGGGTTTCTGGCAATTCTTTTTCCAGGTAGCTTGAAACAAAAGAATTCTCAGTCGTCAATTATTTGCCCCTAACCCCAACTGTTTATTTTTAGCACTTTATTACATGCATTGTAACTAGATACTTAAAGATAGATTGTCCTATTTTCTCCCTTTCTGGAAGAGGTTGCCACCCCTTCCACTGTTCAATGACATTGGTAATGTGAGCTGTGCAGAGGAGGCAGAAGGAGAAAAAAAACTATAAATCATTTTTCTGTGATTTCAGCAGTTACAGCCTTGATTGACTGCATGGAGGAGGATCCAGCTTCCTCTGCCAGAATAGGGGCATAATTAACCTGTAATATCTGGTCATAATGCCTCTAATAATGTGCTGAATATATCATTTGAATTGGGGGCAGCAACCGACAAGAGCCATTTTTTTTGTTTTAAGGGTGGACATGCCCTTTAAGAATTTCCAAAACATAAATGTTTAACAGGTGCAAAGAGCAGCATCCCACAACACATTCCAAGATATCCCACCTCATTTGATTCAAACTGAAGTGCCTCCTTCTCCTGGTGCTTTATTTTCTAGTAAAAGTGAAGACATGACCATAAATTACCTTTCAAAAAAAATGAAGAATACAAATGGGAAGAGGAAAACCTCTACTGTTAAAATCTAGCTTTACAATAATGAGAGAAAGAGGTATATATGGTTTCCCCAAGTGGTTATAGCCTGGGGAACACAACAGCATTTAGAATGTGTCCCAATATCCCAAATGCTAGCAAGGACCCAAAGCCTCATAACGTGTGACTATGGGTGGGTGCCGTATGGATGCAGGTGTGTCAACAGTCTGTTGTGGATAGATAGGCTTGTCAGAATCATCCATGAACCCTGTTTTGCCAATGAACGTTCATACGCATCAGCCCCCTGCATTCACATGTGTGTATGAACCTTAAGTGTTTACCATAGTTGGCCATTTATGTGCTTCATTAGCATTTGAAATGTACTGTATGGCCCGGTAACAGTCACGCATTCAGTACTATATTTAAACATAATATATAAAGAAATATTAATACAACACAGGAAAAAAAAGGGAAATATCCCATTAAAATGATTTTTTGCATCTCAGAGTAGCACCAAAGCCAGCTCTACATTGATCAAAAAACAATATAGTTTCTCACTTCTATAGCAGCGTATGCTCCTTAAACATCACACGACGGCTACTGATACTGCAATAGATGCATCCCATGGTCATGAAGAGACAAAAAGAGAAGAAATAGCGATGGTTTATATGGCCCCACACAATTATTTAGCCACGCTTTCAAGCAAAGTTAAGGCAAAAACAGACACAACGAACATTTTAACGTTTTTGTAAAATGGATATTATCTTCCATTTAATCTGTCTCACCTCCTTCCAGAAACCCAGCCACACATGCATTAATATTACATTATAACAAAGTAGCTTTTGCTTATATATTATTAGCACAGATACTAAATAACTACCGTATAAACCGAGATTTTCCGGCTGAAAATCAGCCTGAAAATCGCGACCTCGGTTATACTGGAGTCAGACACTTTTCAGCCCTTACTTTGAAACTGCCTGTTCTGGTGCGCTGGCTGACATCACTGCCTGGCGCAGAGTAGTGACAACAGCCGGCGCACCAGTAGAGGGAGCGACGAGCGGTGGACGGATTTCTAGTCTATATGGACGGATCACTTAAGTCACTAATGAAGTGACTGAATCACTTCAATGAAGATTAGTTGCTGCTTGCAGAAGGATGCCCACACGAAGGATGCCCACTTACCAGTAAGTCCACTGAACTGTGGGGGAGGGTGCAGATGTTTGGAACACAACTCCCCTACTAAAGCATGCTGGGAGTTGTAGTTTCCAACATCTGGAATGGCTTTAGTCTTTTAAATGGACAGCAGAATTTTCATACAGCAATAGCCAAATCCAGTAGGACTATTACTGTAATGGGAATTCTGCTGTCCAGATACAGTAGTCCCATACAGTAATACCATACTGGATTTGGGTATTATTGTATGACTAATGAATGGAATTCTGCTGTCCAGATACAGTAGTCCCATACAGTATAACCATACTGGATTTGGTTATTACTGTATGGGACTACTGAATGGGAATTCTGCTGTCCATTTAAAGAGCAACTAAAGCCTCAAACAATACAGAATCAGAAGGCAGTAGGGGTCATAATTTCAACCCTCGGTTTATACCTGAGTCAAATCCCTTTCACTGCCTATCTTTAGGTAAAAATATGTACCTCGTTTTATACTCTGGATGTTTTATACTCAAGTATATAATAGTAGAAAAGAATCTCTCTTCCTAGCTGAACCAATGGAGCATGTCTATGGGGGAAGCAGGAACTACAGGTCTCTTGTACTATTTATGTGAATTTTAGGTATATCTTTAAATAGGGATTTCATAGTTAATGTGACACAGTTTTCAGTCACAAGTCAGGGGACAATGTGTCTTAGGCAGATCACTTCTTAAAGTCATTAAATTTAGAAAAAAGATAGACAAGGTCTGATTAACAGCTTATATTTTAAAAGGATACGGCATGGTGATCCATTTTCAGAATGCACCTGTTGAGAAAATATATATATATTATTGTAACCATAGGATGAGTCTTTCTGTAAAAAGTGGGAAAAAGCAAGCTAAACTAAAGAGCCTTAGTTACATTTTAGCAATTAGTGGTTCCATTTGACCTTGCACAAATGTAATATAAGTTTAAAGGGCATGTCCACCCCAAAACTATATCCCCCCCATACTGCCCCATCATGTAGTATAGTTTAATCCTTACCTCACATCCCAGCTCCATAAGGTTCTCCTGTAGCCCCCCCCCCCCCAAAGTCCCAAAACTTTCCACCAGGAGGATGCAGAGCATATAGGACTCTGCCTCCTACCTGGCCTCCGGGAGAAGTTTGGCATGCGTACTGCAGCCCTTCTCCCCTCCCTCTCCCTCCCGTTTTGCTATCCTCCCCCTACCATAAACCCTTTATGTAATAATCCCCCTTTCCCCCCAGCCCCAACCACTCTGTTTTTTATTTTAGAAGTGCCCCAAACTTTACTTACCTTCCCTCTTTCCCCCGCCGCAATGTACTCCCGGCAGCCACGTCCGTGATTGGCTGCCGATCAGCCAATCACAGACGCGACTGTCGGTCCCGCCCCTCTGCTTGCATTTTCTCGCAGCAGAGGGCCGGAAGCACGGCGGAGGAAAGAGGGGAGGTAAGTAAAGTTTGGGGAATTTTCTAATAATAAAAATAGAGCGGTTGGGGCTGGGGGGACAGGGGGAATCTATAGGAAAAATGTTTTTAAGGGTGGACATACCCTTTAAAGTGTTATTTTCAAAAGGGAACTATGTCACAATTACTCTGATTTACAACCTTCAAGCTGCTTATTAAATAAGATTTTTTCCTTCTTTAATCATTCAAAAAAAAACATACACTCATGTAAAACTAGTATTGTTTTCATTTTAGCAATTCTGCAGTATTTTTCCTTCCCTTTTTCTGCGTTACTTTTCCTTCTTCCCTGCCATAAAAGAGAAAGATAAAGAGTAGCTGATCTGGAAGTTCCCCACTAAGCATGTTTGGAACAGGACCTAAGGATATGAAGATTTTACTTGTTCACTCATGTATTTGTATCTTTTTTATGAATTGCTTAGAAAGACAAGTGAGATATCATTTGAATCAATCATTTCTGGTTAAATGTGTTTCAGTTTACTAGTTCAATAAGGCTATGAATTAAATATATGGTGCATACTGTTCTAACTAGATGCAGCACAATAAAAGAGTATTTAAGATGTCCTAATATGACCTCCAGTATGTCAGGCGGTGTGATTAAAAATGATTTTAAAGCTCACCTGCTGCATATGCTGCAATGATGTGTCCGAGCAGGTTTATGTGCTATGCATTTCCTACAAACAGATACAAGGGCACTTCTTTTTCAACCTGCAAAGCACAAGAATTTAACTTCCTATCATACATGTTTAAACAGGTTTTATATTTACTTAAAGCACATATTCATCTTTATGACCCTGGAAATTTTGCTGTGCCCTATATGCGGCTAGCAGTTTAATTAGCTAACATTGAAACTGTTTTTCCACAGAATGTTTATCTTTAAAGGCTGCAACATGGCCAACATTTCTGGAAAGGCAGGAACCTTAAGATACTTTATTCCAAGACTTTGTAATCTATTTACATCTATTTAATTATTTTAGTTAAGTGGGTTTGTCAGCAAGGTTTCTGTGTTTGCTGACGACACAAAACTTTGTCCACCATTGAAAACTTCAGAGGATGTGCAATCGTTGCAAGGGGATCTAGATAGATTATCACATTGGGCTGCTAAGTGGCAGATGAGACTCAATATTAATAAATGTAAGGTGATGCATTTTGGACTTAAAAATCCTTGTGCTGCTTATACTATAAATGGCTCTGTGTTAAGTGAATCCCTGTTGAAAAGGGTTCTTGGGCGTTTTGGTGGATAACAAACTTAAAGGAGCAAGCAGTGCCAGGCGGCAACAGCCAGAGCCAGCATGGTATTGTGCTTGTATAAAGAGAGGTATGGATTCAAGGAGAAATGTAATTCTCCCTCTTTACCAAGCATTGGTAGGCCTCATTTGGAATATGCAGTGCAATTTGGAATCCTGTGTACAAAAAGGACATCTTTTAAATGGAAAGGGTTCAGAGAAGGGCACTAATTAATAGGGGATTGGGGAGCTTGAATATGAGGAGACTGGAAAGTTAAAATAATGTCTGGAGAAAAGGCCCTTGCGTGGAGATATGATTACTGTGTAAAATACATGAACATGCCATCACCTTAAGACTTGAAAAATAGGTTTAGGCTTCAAGCTCGGAAAGGGTTTTTCACTGTGAGAACGGTGAAGCTATGGAACGGTCTTCCAGTGGACGTTGTTATGGCAGGTTCATTGGTCAGTTTCAAAAAAAAGCTGGATGAGTTTTCTCAAACAAGGAATGTTAAATTACTGGTATTGATCAAAAGTAATTGATCCAGAATTCCGATCCACTTGGAGTTAGGAAGGAATTTTTTCCCCCTTCATAAATTTCAAATCGCAATGCACCCGAAAACGCACGTTTTCAATGATATGAAAAAATACAAGTGCAAACCATGCACAAACGCAAAAAAAGCGCAGCAGTGTGGCCTAGCCCTTAGGCAGGAAATGAGGATATTCTAGAGGGTTGGACTGGATGGACATATGCTTTATTCAACCTCAAATACTATACTATCTATACTATTTTACTGAAATTGGCACACACCTGAGAAGGATATCCGGTGGTGTAGTTATTGCCTTGTAAATGAAAGACTATCATAAGGAGATTCCAGTGTCCATATGCGACTGCCAGCAGATCCAGCCGTATGATATGTTTGAAGAATAAGAGGGAGGAGACAGATGTACACAATCAACACTATAGAGCTTGTCAAGTAATGACCGAGCACAAAAACCTAAAATAAAGGAACAGTAAAACACTATTATGCATTATATAGGTTTACTAACATAATAATGTTAGCAAGTGTTGTTATAATGTTTTTTAATACGGCTTACGCTACAATACCCCTTTCCTTAGCAAGGAGATCCAGAGGATCTAATTGGACAACTCCCCTCTCAACTGGTTAAGCACAATAAGCATGTCTGTAACAGGTTAGAGGGGAAGATGAGGGATAGTTTTAATGAAACAACATTCCCCTAGGTAGGACAGTCTCTCTACAAATATGTCAGAGAAAAGAATATTAGTAAAAGCCATTTAATTCAGAGAATAGTCTCCCAATTGCACCAATTATATATATATCAATATATAAAAAATATATATATAAAATATTATTAAAATGTCAACAACTAGTGGCTGCGGCAAAGAAACAATTATATTAAACAAATAGTTAAAGATATATTCCCACACACACACACACACACATATATATATATATATAATATATATATAATATTAAGTCCAATCACATCCTGGATAATTAGAATCATAAAAAGTCCCGAACTTTCAACCCACTGATAATCAATTCAACAGGTATATTAAAGGGCATGTCCTCCCCCAAAACTAAAATTTAACCCCAACTGGCCCAACTCTGTAGTTTGAAATAAACCTTACATCGCTCCAAATGGTTCTCCTGCTATGCTTTTCAAACTGTCATGATTCATCCGTGCCTGTATCTGTGTCAACCTCAAAAGGTCTGAGGCATGGGCAGGAGAGCCCTGCGCATGCCTCGACTTCGGACTCATTTGGATGACACCATCACCTGATGAAGGGGGTGGAGCCCCTCTCCCCAAAAAAACATTGTGTGCTTGATGTTGTAATGGTTCGATAACAGTTATAATAATAATTATAATAGTTGAATAGTTATAAATAATAATTATAAAAGTTGAATATCAGTGTGCGACCTTCCATGCTTCTCTTACTTCCTGCTTGAACACTTCCTGTTTTCAGCCATGTGACCAGCCTCTGATTAATAGGCTAGCTTCTCACGTAATTTTTTCCCCCAGCATTAAGTCTTAACTGACCATGGTTATCCCTGGGGCAGAGGTCAGGTGATGTCACTCAACCTACTAAAAGCAGCAAGTTTGGCACTTCACCCCAATATAATTTCTCACAGGCTGAGCCAGAGGTGCAATTGTTGCTCATTTTAAAGGATTTACTGAAGACTTTCCTTTAACCCTAAGTGTATGGAGACCACAGTTGCCCTTTAAAGATGTGACCAAGATTTACAGCAACTTCTGTCAAACCTCTGAAGACAGTAGGTGCATGGGGCAAAGAATACCAGACCACTAACTATGCAATGACTCTACTAGCAAATGCTGTACAATATTTTATTATTACAAACAAATTCTCCCTTTAAAATACTTACAATACCAAACCATCTAGTCACATGGTCAACGAGCCAGTAGATGGGCTCAAATAGGGAGTCAATAATAACATCACTGTGGGTGAAAGAGTTGTAACGTTAGGGAAACAATACAGAGTCTTGCATATCTTAGGTAGACAACCAGGTGCTTTAAAAACCTAAATCTCCTCGGCGACCCAGACGTAGGCACCTCAGGAACAGGCGACGGCTGCTTTCATTCCCACTATTCATTCCCTGAAAAAAGAAAATACTTTCAGAATGACTAAAACATCTTCATTATTAGTGGATTTGATTTAAAGCATGTTTGTGTTTGTCATCTGTTACATCCATTACAGCTGCTACACGGTAAGAACCAAAAGCAGAATGAAGGTAACAGAACATTATAACATCTCTCAGCTTTCTAACTATTGTGTTGTAGGATTTGGGGGTAATTACCTGTTTACAATTTTTAATTTGAGGGGACATACATCTCTCTATAATCAAACTTTAAAATACTTCTACTTTTTAATGACAAACTTTGATCCCTTGCTGCAGCTCTGAATTTTCCTTGTGCAGCTTCCAGGTCTAGAAGTCAGTGTTGGGCAGTGATGCTTAGGTGTTTTGCAGCTGCAGAATAGAATCCTCTGCTGCCTACCACAATTTAACATGTTACAGCAGCAGAGAGGCATCTACTGGCAGGTAATCAGGGTCGTAAGTGTAGATATAGGCAGTTTTGAGTGCTTTTTTTTTGTAGTTGAACAACAAGCTGAGGTTAAAGTCATGTAGGGGATTTACTCAGAGCCACAAGCATGATATTAAATTGATAGAAGTCAACCTGTTGTGACTCATGGTAAACTTTTAACCACATATAGGGGATACCTATCACTAAATCCCATGCAAGTTTTGCAATAAAATACAGGTATGTATTTGAAGGCCATCTAAGAGTTTCAATTAATCATATTCTAGTAAAGTCAGTGGTCAGGCAGATGAAACAACTCTGATATACTCTGCGTGCTGATACATAATTAAATGCATGTTCCTTATACAGTATATAAGGAAAATAAAACTTCCCATTGCCTTTCTTTCCACACCTGCATAGTACCCAGGGTGAGGCGACCACTGTTTTTATCTTCCACAATCCGTGATGTAGCCAATTGGAAGACTGCTCATTGGCTACATTCCGGCCTGTTACAGACATGGAAGTGCAGTCCCGTAGTAGAGAGGGAAACAGGCGTAACTACCAGGGAGCAGGGGAGCAACTGCAGGGGGACCCATCTTCTTATTTTTACTATAAGATATAAACCTAGTCCCAGAAAACTACAGGGATGAAGCACGATAGGGCCACATAGCTTTGCGGGCCCAGTGATCCTAGTTACGCTACCAGGAGGGAAACTTCAAGTATGTAACAGCTGTTAGGTACCCTTAGCGTTTAGGTCCTCACCCTGGGTACTAGCAGTTGTGGAATGGGCAAATGGTGAGTACTAAAAAGGTTTATTATACCTGCCAAATCACCTCTCCCCAAACACCTAGATCTTCACATTGGCTTATTTATTTTGTCCCCAATACTTATCTAAAGTAGTGCTCCCTGGCCAATGGGAAGAAACACTTCTTGCAAAGCCCATTTTACCATATGCAAGGCCCCGGACACAACAGGAGGCTAGCTCGGAGCAGTGGGCACTTTTGCGTGTAGGAATCTATGGCAACAAGGGGTAAGGTTAGGACCTCACACTGGGTACAATAAATGGTAGGGGGTTGTAAGGTACAACTCCCCATCATAGGGCCAATGTTAGCCTTCTTGTGCTAACAGTTGTTAGCAGCAGCTAACCCTATTCTAACCTGAACTGCTGCTGTAGATTGATAGCCCCTCTTATTACATTATATAGAAACTGCTGTAATATTATAAATAACACTTACTTGCCTGTCTTTGTCACTGTCATTGGGCTGGATGATACAAGCTATTACAACCACTCTCCATCCTGACGGTCTAATAGAAAGCCCAAGAACCGGAACAGTTCAACAAATGCACAACATCCGCCAGGCACTTTACCAGTGAGTAGCGTGTGCTGGACAAGTGGCAGAAGACTGGATGTCTGTAACAGAGGAAGGACTCTATCGTATGTTAAAGTTCGAAGATTTGCGTTTCAGGTGTTGAATAAAGTTTTTTTTAAAAAGAACAAAAAAAAATTACTTATACATGACACCGCATACCGGAAGCAATTCATTCATTAAGGAGCTACTAACTGACCTCCGGTAGGATTGGGACTGCAGTGGAGAAGAGTTACAGGTACAGAGGGGAATCGTGAGGAGATGGTCTCGGGGAAGAAACATTTATACAGTGTCATTATTAGTTTAAAACTATTATCCCTCAAAGCAATGTGTTAACCAGCCTTTCAGTCTGTTTTTCAGCCCTCCAGTTTATTAGTGTTGTCAACTCCCCATTTCATTAGCGTTGTCAGCTCCCCATTTCATTAGCGTTGTCATCCCTCCAGTTCATTAACTTGTCAGCCCTCCAGTTCTTAGCGTTGTCAATCCCTCCAGTTCATTAGTGTTGTCAGTCCCTCCAGTTCATTACAGTGAGTCACCCCCCCATTTCATTATGTTGTCAGCCTTCCAGTTCATTACAGTGTATATCAGCCCTCCAGTTCATTACAGTGAAGTCATCCCCCTATTTCATTAGTGTTTTCAGCCCCACATTTCATTATTGTTGTCAGCCCCCATTTCATTAGTGATGTAAGCCTTCCAGTTCATTAGTGTTGTCAGTCATCTCATTCATAAGACAGTGTAGCCATCCCTCCAGTTCATTACATTGTTGTCAGCCCTCCAGTTCAGCAGTGGTGTCAGCCCTCCAGTTCATTAGTGTTGTCAGCCCTCCAGTTCATTAGTGTGTCAGCCCTCCAGTTCATTAGTGTTTGTCAGCCCTCCAGTTCATTAGTGTTGTCAGCCCTCAGTTCATTAGTGTTGTCAGCCTCCATTTCATTGTGTTGTCACCCTCCAGTTCATTAGTTTTGTCAGCTCCCCAGTTCATAGCGTTGTCAGCTCCCCATTTCATTAGCGTTGTCATTCCTCCAGTTCATTAATGTTGTCAGCCCTCCAGTTCATTAGCCTTGTCAGCCCTCCAGTTCATTAGCCTTGTCAGCCCTCCAGTTCATTAGCGTTGTCAGCCCTCCAGTTCATTAGCGTTGTCAGCCCTCCAGTTCATTTGCGTTGTCAGCCTCCAGTTCATTTGCGTTGTCAGCCCTCCGTCATTGCGTTGCTCCCAGTTCATTAGTGTTGTCAGCCCTCCGTTCATTACAGTGTAGTCCACCCCCCATTTCATTAGTGTTGTCAGCCTTCCAGTTCATTACAGTGTATCAGCCCTCCAGTAATTACATGTATCAGCCCCCTATTTCATTAGTGTTTTTTCAGCCCCACATTTACATTAGTGTTGTCAGCCCTCCATTCATTAGTTGTCAGCTCCCATTTCATAGCGTTGTCAGCTCCCCATTTCATTAGCGTTGTCATCCCTCTAGTTCATTAATGTTGTCAGCCCTCCAGTTCAGTAGCATTGTCAGCCCTCCAGTTCAGTAGCATTGTCAGCCCTCCAGTTCATTAGCGTTGTCAGCCCTCCAGTTCATTAGCGTTGTCAGCCCTCCAGTTTATTAGCGTTGTCAGCCCTCCAGTTCATTTGCGTTGTCATCCCTCCAGTTCATTAGTGTTGTCAGCTCTCCAGTTCATTAGTTTGTTTAGCCCTCCAGTTCCTTAGTGTTGTCAGCCTCCAGTTCCTTAGTGTTGTCAGCCTCCAGTTCCTTAGTGTTGTCAGCCTCCATTTCCTTAGTGTTGTCAGCCTCCAGTTCCTTAGTGTTGTCACCTCCATTCTTAGTTGTCAGCCTCCATTCCTTAGTGTTGTCAGCCTCCATTCTTAGTGTTTCAGCCTCCAGTTCATTAGTGTTGTCAGCCTCCAGTTCATTAGTGTTGTCAGCCTCCAGTTCCTTAGACAGTGTAGTCAGCCCTCCAGTTTATTAGTGTTGTCAGCCCTCAGAGCATTAGACTATTTTTGGCCCTCCAGTTCTTAGTGTTGTCAGCCTCCAGTTCATTAGTGTTGTCAGCCCTCCAGTTTCATTAGTGTTTCGGCTCTCCAGTTCATTAGTGTTGTCGGCTCTCCAGTTCATTAGTGTTGTCGGCTCTCCAGTTCATTCGTATATGTCGGCTCTCCAGTTCATTAGTGTTGTCGGCTCTCCAGTTCATTAGTGTTGTCGGCTCTCCAGTTCATTAGTGTTGTCGGCTCTCCAGTTCATTAGTGTTGTCGGCTCTCCAGTTCATTAGTGTTGTCGGCTCTCCAGTTCATTAGTGTTGCGCTCTCAGTTCATTAGTGTTGTCGCTCTCCAGTTCATTAGTGTTGTCGGCTCTCCAGTTCATTAGTGTTGTCGGCTCTCCATTCAGTAGTGTTGTCGGCTCTCCAGTTCATTAGTGTTGTCGGCTCTCCATTTCATTGTTTGTCGCTCTCAGTTCATAGTGTTTGTTTCGGCTCTCCAGTTCATTAGTGTTGTCGGCTCTCCAGTTCATTAGTGTTGTCGGCTCTCCAGTTCATTAGTGTTGTCAGCTCTCCAGTTCATTAGACAGTGTAGTCAGCCCTCCAGTTCATTAGACAGTGCAGTCAGCCCTCCAGTTCATTAGACAGTGTACAAGTAGGGGTAGGGACCCTTTATACCGGTAGCAAGTTCCTATATGCTACACCGAATGTACACACACAATTCCAGGTAGTAAAATGTGGGTAGCATATAAAAGGCACAGACTGGATGCTGTGAAATATAGACTTTATTGTAACAAACTGTGTCTACAGTGTTTCGGACCAACGTCCTTTCTCAAGCACCGGTTGGTCCGAACATGTAGCACCGTTTGTTACATAAAGTCTCATTTTAAAAGCATTCGGTCTGTGCCTTTTATATGCTACCCACAATCTTTTACTTACATTAGACGTGTAGTTAATCCCCCAGTTCATTAGTGTTGTTAGCCCTACAGTTCATTAATGTTGTCAGCCCCCAGTTCTTTAGTGTTGTCAGCCCTCCAGTTCATTAGTGTTGTCAGCCCTCCAGTTCATTAGACAATGTAGTCAGCCCTCCAGTTCATTAGACAGTGTAGTCAGCCCTCCAGTTCATTAGAAAGTGTAGTTAGCCCCCCAGTTCCTTACAAAGTATAGTCAGCCCTCCAGTTAATTAGAAAGTGTAGTTATCCCCCCAGTTCCTTACAAAGTATAGTCAACCCTCCCATTAATTACAGTGATGTCAGCACTCCAGTTCTTAGACATGTGTAGTTAGCCCCCCAGTTTTTCAAAGTATAGTCAACCCTCCCATTCATTACAGTAATGTCAGCCCACAGTTTATTAGACAATGTAGTCACCCCCAGTTCCTTAGTGTGTCAGCCCCCCCCCCCCATTCATTATGTTGTCGTGCTCCAGTTCTTAGTGTTGTCAGCCCCCCAGTTCATTAGTTTTGTTAGCCCTCCAGTTCATTACAGTGGTATCGCCTCCAGTTTATTAGTGTGGGCAGCCACTCCAGTTCCTTACAGTGTGTAGCCAGCCCTCCAGTTCCTTTTGTTGTCAGCCCTCCAGTTCATTAGACAGTGTAGTCAGCCCTCCAGTTCATTAGAGACAGTTTAGTCAGCCCTCCGTTTCATTAGACTGTGTAGTTTACCCTCAAACCTCGCCAGTTCCTACGTGTAGTTACCCTCCCAGTTCCTTACAAAGTATAGTCAACCCTCCTATTCATTACAGTGATGTCAGCCCTCCAGTTCATTAGACAGTGTAGTTACCCTCCCAGTTCCTTAGTCAGTGTAGTCCACCCTCCAGTTCCTTAGTGTTGTCAGCTGTCCAATTTATTAGTGTTGTTAGCCCTCCAATTTTAGACAGTGTAGTCAGCCCTCCAGTTCATTAATGTAATCAGCCCTCCAGTTTGTGTTGTCAGCCCTCCAGTTCATTAGTGTTGTCAGCCCCCCAGTTCATTAGTGTTGTTAGCCCTCCAGTTTTAGACAGTGCAGTCAGCCCTCCAGTTCCTTAGTGTAGTCAGCCCTCCAGTTCCTTAGTGTAGCCAGCCCTCCAGTTCCTTATTGTAGCCAGCCCTCCAGTTCCTTAGTGTTGTCGGCTCTCCAAGTTCATTAGTGTTGCAGGCTCTCCAGTTCATTAGTGTTGTCGGCTCTCCAGTTCATTAGTGTTGTCGGCTCTCCCAGTTCCTTAGTGTTGTCGGCTCTCCCCCAGTTCATAGTGTTGTCGGCTCTCCATTCTTAGTGTTGTCGGCTCTCCTTCATAATGTTGTTCGCTCTCCAGTTCAGTTAGTTGTTGTCGGCTCTCCATTTCATTAGTGTTTCTGTGGCTCTCCAGTTCATTAGTGTTGTCGGCTCTCCAGTTCATTAGTGTTGTCGCTCTCCAGTTCATTATGTTGTCAGCTCTCCAGTTCATTAGCATGATCAGTCCAGTTCATTAGACAGTGCATCAGCCCTCCAGTTCATTAGACAGTGTACAAGTAGGGGTAGGGACCCTTTATACCGGTAGCAAGTTCCTATATCTCACCGAATGTAACACACAATTCCAGGTAAGTAAAATGTGGGTAGCATATAAAAGGCACAGACTGATGCTGTGAAAATAGACTTTTTTGTAACAAACTGTGTGCTACATGTTTCGGACCAACGGTCCTTCAAGGACGGTTGGTCCAAACAGTTACACAGTTTGTTACATAAAGTCTACTATTTTAAAAGCATTCAGTCTGTGCCTTTTATATGCTACACACATCATTTTACTTACATTAGACAGTGTAGTTAGCCCCCCAGTTCATTAGTGTTGTTAGCCCTACAGTTCATTAATGTTGTCAGCCCCCAGTTCTTTAGTGTTGTCAGCCCTCCAGTTCATTAGTGTTGTCAGCCCTCCAGTTCATTAGACAATGTAGTCAGCCCCAGTTCATTAGACATTTTAGTCACCCTCCATTTCATTAGAAATGTAGTTTAGCCCCCCATTCCTTACAAAGTATCTCAGCCCTCCATTAATTGAAAGTGTAGTTATCCCCCCAGTTCCTTACAAAGTATCAAGCCCTCCCATTAATTACAGTGATCTCAGCACTCCAGTTCATTAGACGTGTAGTTAGCCCCCCCATTTCTTTACAAGTATAGTCACCCTCCCTATTCATTAAGTGATGTCAGCCCACAGTTTATTAGACAGAGTAGTCAGCCCCCCAGTTCCTTAGTGTTGTCAGCCCCCCCCCCCCATCATTAGTGTTGTCAGTGCCCAGTTTCATTAGTGTTGTCAGCCCCCAGTTCATTAGTTTTGTTAGCCCTCCATTTCATTACAGTGGTATCACCTCCAGTTTATTAGTGTTGGCAGCCATCCAGTTCCTTAGACAGTGTAGCCCCCTCCAGTTCCTTAGTTTGTCGCCTCCAGTTCATTAGAAGTGTATCAGCCCTCCAGTTCAGTACAGTTTAGTCAGCCCTCCAGTTCATTAGACTGTGTGTTACCCTCCCATTCCTTACAAGTATGTCAACCCTCCTTCATTACAGTGATGTCAGCAGCCCTCCGTTCATTAGACAGGTAGTTACCCCCAGTTCCTTAGTCAGTGTAGTCCACCCTCCAGTTCCTTATGTTTGCACTGTCCATTTATTAGTGTTGTTAGCCCTCCAATTTTAGACATTGTAGTCAGCCCTCCAGTTCATTAATGTAGTCAGCCCTCCATTTGTGTTTCAGCCCCCGGTTCATTAGTGTTTTCCCTCCAGTTTTAGACGTGTAGTCAGCCGCTCCAGTTCCTTAGTGTAGCAGCCCTTAGTGTAGCCAGCCCTCCAGGTCCTTAGTGTAGCCAGCCCTCCAGTTCCTTAGTGTTGTCAGCCCTCCAGTTCCTTAGTGTTGTCAGCCCTCCAGTTCCTTAGTGTTGTCAGCCCTCCTGTTCCTTAGTGTTGTCAGCCCTCCTGTTCCTTAGTGTTGTCAGCCCTCCTGTTCCTTAGTGTTGTCAGCCCTCCAGTTCCTTAGTGTTGTCAGCCCTCCAGTTCATTAGTGTTGTCAGCCCTCCAGTTCATTAGTGTTGTCGGCCCTCCAGTTCATTAGTGTTGTCGGCCCTCCAGTTCATTAGTGTTGTCAGCCCTCCAGTTAATTAGTGTTGTCAGCCCTCCAGTTAATTAGTGTTGTCAGCCCTCCAGTTCATTAGTGTTGTCAGCCCTCCAGTTAATTAGAAAGTGTAGTTATCCCCCCAGTTCCTTACAAAGTACAGTCAACCCTCCCATTAATTACAGTGATGTCAGCACTCCAGTTCATTAGACAGTGTAGTTAGCCCCCCAGTTCTTTACAAAGTATAGTCAACCCTCCCATTCATTACAGTGATGTCAGCCCTACAGTTTATTAGACAATGTAGTCATCCCCCCATTTCCTTAGTCAGTGTAGTCCGCCCTCCAGTTCCTTAGTGTTGTCAGCCCCCCCAATTCATTAGTGTTGTCAGTGCTCCAGTTCATTAGTGTTGTCAGCCCCCCAGTTCATTAGTTTTGTTAGCCCTCCAGTTCATTACAGTGGTGTCAGCCTCCAGTTCATTAGTGTTGTCAGCCCTCCAGTTTATTAGTGTTGGCAGCCATCGTTCCTTAGACAGTGTAGCCAGCCCTCCAGTTCCTTAGTGTTGTCAGCCCTCCAGTTCATTAGACAGTGTAGTCAGCCCTCCAGTTCATTAGACAGTTTAGTCAACCCTCCAGTTCATTAGACAGTGTAGTTAGCCTCCCAGTTCCTTACAAAGTATAGTCAACCCTCCCATTCATTACAATGATGTCAGCCCTACAGTTCATTAGACAGTGTAGTTACCCTCCCAGTTCCTTACAAAGTAT
>JAACNH010004144.1:0-25384 GCA_019447015.1 Hymenochirus boettgeri | reverse complement strand
TTCAATTTTCTATAACGCTCGAATGTTTCGTTCAATTTTCCGTAACCCTTGAATGTTTCCTTCAATTTTCTATAACGCTCGAATGTTTTGTTCAATTTTCCGTACGAAACATTCAAGGGTTACGGAAAATTGAAGGAAACATATCGGGTTACGGAAAATTGAAAACGAAACAATTCGAGCGTATAGAAAATTGAAGGAAACATTCAAGGGTTAAAGGAAAATGAATGAAAAATACTTCGAGCGTTATAGAAAATGAACGAAACATTCAAGGTTCGGACAATTGAAGGAAACATTCAAGTTACGGAAAATTGAACAAAACATTCAAGGGTTACGGACAATTGAAAACACATTCGAGCGTTATAGAAAATTGAAGGAAAACATTCAAGGGTTACGGAAAATTGAACGAAACATTCGAGCGTTATAGAAAATGGAACGACATTCAAGGTTACGGAAAATTGAAGGAAAACAGGAAAATTCAGGGTTACGGACAATTGAACAAACATTCGAGTGTTATAGAAAATTGAAGAGAGAAACATTCAAGGGTTACGAAAATTGAACGAAACATTCAAGGGTTACGAAAATTGAACAAAACATTCGAGCGTTATAGAAATTGAAGGAAACATTCAAGGGTTACGGAAAATTGAACAAACATCAAGGGTTACGGAACAATTGAACAAAACATTCGAGCGTTATAAGAAATTGAGGAAACATTCAAGGGTTACGGAAAATTGAACTAAACATTCGAGCTTATAGAAAATTGACGAAACATTCAAGGGTTAACGAAAATTGAAGGAAACATTCAAGGTTACGGAAAATTGAACGAAACATTCGAGGCGTTATAGAAAATTGAAGGAAACATTCGGGTTACAAAATTGAACGAAACATTCGAGCGTTATGAAATTGAAGGAAACATTCAAGGGTTACGGAAAATTGAATGAAACATTCGAGCGTTTATAGAAAATTGAACGAACATTCAAGGGTTACGGAAAATTGAACGAAACATTCGAGCGTTATAGAAAATTGAACGAAACATTCAAGGGTTACGGAAAAATTGAAGAAACATTCAAGGGTTACGGAAAAAATTGAACGAAACATTCGAGTGTTATAGAAAATTGAAGGAAACATTCAGGGTTACGGAAATTGAAGGAAACATTCAAGGGTTACGGAAAATTGAACGAAACATTCGAGTGTTATAGAAAATTAAGGAAACATTCAAGGGTTACGGAAAATTGAACGAAACATTCAAGGGTTACGGAAAATTGAACAAAACATTCGAGCGTTATAGAAAATTGAATGAAACATTCAGGTTACGGAAATTGAAGGAAACATTCGGCGTTATAGAAAATTGAACGAAACATTCGAGCGTTATAGAAAATTGAAGGAAACATTCGAGCGTTATAGAAATGAAGGAAACATTCGAAGGTTATGGAAAATTAAACAAAACGTTCAAGGGTTATCAAAACTCGGATATTTCATTTGAGTTACCAAATTTTTGGCTACATTTCACGGTTTATTGAAAATCGAACATACATTCGAGTGTTACCAAATTTGACTGTTACATTCGATAATTATTGAAAATAAGTCTGTGAGTTCAGAAAACCAACTAGTTCGGAAAGTTCAAGTTCATCCAAACTCATAAAGTTCGGCAGAACTTGGGTTCGGATTTGTGTCCACATTTAACCTCAAATGCTTTGCCTTACGACATTCACACTCATCTTTGCGGCCAATAAATTGAATTACAACTGAATACAAATTTCTAAACCAAATGACATTTTGTGCACTACATGCTACTGTACATTGCTACAAAGGTTAGAGTTGAGCCCACTAATATCTAATCTTGCACTTATGTTGAGATTATTACAACTACCAACAACCTTTTAAAAGCTGGTGCTTGGGATATATTTTTAAGTATATACCAATTATGGCGAAGATGCTCAGTAAACCTGTTTAGCACACATGCAGGGAGATTCAATAAAAGTTCTTATCGTTTAAAATGGTGCTAATTTGCCCCAACCAATCAGATCTATTTAACATTTGAAAGCTAAAATCTGATTGGTTGGGGCAAATTAGCACCATTTTAAACGATAAGAAACTTTTATTGAATAACCCTGAAAGTATGGTGAAGATCCCAGTATCCCGTTTTAGTTTTAGTGGATTTTTTAAACCTAAATTATGACCCCTTTATATCAGGGAGTCAATAATCATTTCAATTATTTTACTTTTAATCCAAAACCAACAACATGTTAACATTTTCTAATCACCAAAATTTCCCTTGTGAACACAGTACTCCTATTCTAGATACATAAATATCTTCATACATTTGTAAAGGTAAAACAACAACATTAAATCATTCATAATACTGAGATATATAAATCAAGTCCAAATGCATGCCATCTTTATTGCACGTATATCCGAATATTGCACACATATCCAAATGTTAAATAGGATCTGATTGGTTGGGCAAATTAGCACCATTTTAAATGATAAGAACTTTAATTGAATAACCCTGTTAGTAATATACTGTACATTGTAACTACATACTAATCACATACAAACTATATTTATTAAATACTAATAGATACAGTAAATATGTATATAAAAAAATACACATGGCCCGCCATACCCATGAAACAGGTTAAAAATCCTGCTCAGGGCGTTTACAATCCTGTCTAATAGAAGTTAATGATGGCCACTCCTATACACCATACTTCTATATAGGGAATGTCACCAATTATTCACATACATTACTACTATAGTACAATACAGTGTATCCATCATACTAACATTACACAGTAACGATTACATACATTACATACAGTGAATCCATCATACATTTACAAATCTAGTAATTACAGTGTATCCACTACATACATACATACAGTACGAATACATACATTACATACAGTGTATCCATCATAACTACTTACATACAATACGAATACATACAGTACATACAGTGTATCTATCATACATACATTACATACAGTACGAAAGACATACAGTATTACAGTGTATCCATCATACATACATTACATACAGTACGAATACATACATTACATACAGTGTATCCATCATACATACATTGCATACAGTACGAATACATACAGTACATACAGTGTATCTATATACTACATTACTACAGTACGAAGACATACAGTAATTACAGTGTTCATCATACATACATTACTACAGTACAATACATACATTACATACAGTATATCCATCATACATACATTACATACAATACGAATACTACAGTACATACAGTGTATCTATCATACATACATTACATACATACGAAGACAACAGTAATTACAGTGTATCCCCAAATCTTTTCCATTACAGATGCACTTAACACAGAGTTATTTATGGTGTAGGTGGCACAGGGATTATTAAATCCCAAATGCATCACTTACATTTATCAACATTGACCTCATCTGCCATTCTACTGCCCATTTGATAATCTGTCTAGGTCTGCTTGCAGCACTTGCACACATTGGAAGTTTCCAAAGCCTCGCATAATTTGTGTCATCAGCAAACACCGAGACCTTGCTCTCAATGCCCCCCTTCAAGTAATTTATAACAGATTAAACAGAAGCGGCCCCAGTACAGAACCCTTAGAACTTAGCCCACATAGATGTAGCTCCATTAACCACCACTCTCTGTTTGCGGTCGATAACCAGTTCTCTATCCATGAACAAATGTTTTCTTCAAGGCCAACAGTCCTCAGTTTATCATTAGTCGCCTATGTGGCACAGTATCAAAAGCTTTTGCAAAATCCAAATATACACACATCCACTGCTTGTCTAATCTAACATCTTACTCACTTCTTCATAAAAACCAATTAAATTTGTCTGGCATTCTATTTCTCATAAATCCATGCTACTACTACTAATAGATGATCTCTGGAGACAAAGTCAAGGATATGATCCTTAACAAAGTTTCCATCACTTTCCCTACCACTGATGTGGGCTTACAGGTCTATAGTTTCCAGGCTGTGAACGACTACCTTTTTTGAATATGGTATTACATTGGCTTTTTTCCTATCCTTGGCACATCCCCAGACAAAAGCGAATCTAAAAGACAATGGTCTAGATAGAACTAACTAAGCTCTTTTAAAATCCGAGGATGCAATCCATCTGGTCCTGGGGCTTTATTGATATTAACTTTGTCTAATTGTTTCCGTACCATACCTCTGTTAGCCAATTGTGAATATTCTCTATTCTTCCCTGCATATTATTACAATCCCTACTGTAAGGACAAGGATTCTCAACAGTAAAAACCGATGCAAAAAAACGTTTAGCAATTAGCCTTTTCGGCATCCTCTACAACACACCTCAGCCCCATATTTAATGGTCCCACATTCTCAGACCTCATCTTTTACCATTTATATACTTAAAAAACATTTTGGGGTTGGACTTGCTTTGTTCGGCAATCTGTATTTCAGTTTCTATTTTAGCTAGTTTAATTGCTTTCTTGCACTCTTTATTACAGCTTTTGTACTCCCTGTAAGCCTGTTCTGTGCCTTCTGTTTTCAAAATTTTAAAAGCCTTTTTCTTTTTTTCCATTTCCCTCTTTACCTGAGCATAAGCCATGCAGGAGTGGACCTCATTTTTTTACACTTGTACCTAAAGGTACAGATTTAGAAATGTAATAGTTTAATATCCCTTAAAAAGTGGTCCATCATACATACATACATACAATGTATCCATCAACATACATTACATACAGTACAATAATACAGTACATACGTGTATCCATCATACATACATTACATACAGTACGAATACATACATTACATACAGTGTATCCATCATACATACTTACAATACAGTACGATACATACAGTACATACAGTGTATCCATCATCATACATACATACAGTACGAATACATACAGTACATACAGTGTATCCATCATACATACATTACACACAGTAATGAATACATACATTCATACAGTACGAATACATACATTACATACAGTGTAATCCATCATACATACATTACATACAGTACGAATACATACATACAGTTTATCCATCATACATACATTACAATACAGTACGAATACTACAGTACATACAGTGGTATCCATCATACATACATTACATACAGTACAAATACATACAGTACATACAGTGTATCCCATCATACATCATTAACATACAGTATGAATACATACATGACATCACAGTACGAATACATACATTACATACAGTGTACCATTACATTCATCCTTACATACAGTAAATAATACATACAGTACTACAGTGTATCCATCATACACATTACTACAGTACAATACATACAGTACATACAGTGTATCCACATAACATACTAATACAATACAGACATTACATACAGTGTATCCATCATTCATACATTACATACAGTACGAATACATCATCATACAGTGTATCCATCTACACATTACATAACAGATCATACAGTACATACGGTATCCTCATACATACATTACATACGTACATAAACATACATATACATAAAGATCATCCATACATCAGTGGTATCCATCATACATACATTACATACAGTATGAATACATACATTACATACAGTACGAATACATACGTACATACAGTGTATACATACATACATACATTGTACATACAGTACGAATAATACAGTACATACAGTGTATCCATCATACATCCAGTACATACATACGATACATACAGTACATACAGTGTATCCATGATACATCATTACATACAGTACGAATACATACAGTACATACAGTGTATCCATCATACATACATTACATACAGTACGAATACATACAGTACATACAGTGTATCCATCATACATACATTACATACAGTACGAATACATACATTACATACAGTGTATCCATCATACATACATACATTACATACAGTACGAATACATACAGTACATACAGTGTATCCATCATACATACATTACATACAGTATGAATACATACATTACATACAGTACGAATATATACATTACATACAGTGTATCCATATCCATCATACATACATTACATACAGTATGAATACATACATACTACAGTCGAATACATACAGTACATACAGTGTACCATCATACATCATACTACAGTACGCATACATACAGTACATACGTGTATCCATCATCATACATTACATACAGTACGAATACATACAGTACTCAGTGTATCCATCTACATCATTACATACAGTACGAAATACATACAGTACATACAGTGTATCCATCATACATACATTACATTCGTACGAATACATACAGTACATACAGTGAATCCATCATACATCATACATACAGTATGAATCATACATTACATACTACGAATATCATCATACAGTGGATCCATCATACATACATTACATACAGTAGAAATACATACATTCTACAGTACGAATACATACATACAGTGTATCCATCATACATACATTACATACAGTAACAATACATACAGTAACATACATGTACCCATCACATCCCTTTTATAGTGAAATCTTTCATTTAATGGCAGAGCGGGGATCTAGCCAAGGATAATCGGTCGCTGTGCCTGTGACCTCTGCAGTCAACTGATGTTTTCTATTACAGGATAATTTTACAGCTTAACCATAACACACATTGTGTGACAGCATTATTTCCTCCCCTGGACCTTCTAAATCATCTTTAGTGTTATCAAACCCCTAACGGCTCCTCTCTAGAACATTATTTGTCCCAACGCAGGAGACAGATGGAGGTCGGAGATGACCTCCCTTAAATCACTAACTACTTTGAAAAGAGAAAATGAAGGGAGATTTCACTGTAACTTGTTGGACATTGGGAGAAATCGTAGTAGTTAGTGTAACTGAGAGGTAGCCATACACGCATAGACTGATACCAGATTATCCTGAAGACCAATCAAAATCTTTCACTTTCATCAGCTTGAAATCTTCTAAAGTTGTGCACTGGAAGATTGGAAGATGAAACAGGGGGTAAGTTATCCGTCAGGCTTTTTTGCCCAACTGCTCAATATCTTCAATCGTATTTTATGAATACGATCGAGCAGTTACCCTGCGATAAGCAGTAATGAGTGAAATGTGATCGTGGAGGTAATAACGTTTCGCAGTCTGGTTATCGCCTCTTTAGATATTGTTACTAAGTCCAAATTTGGCGAAAATGATGGTAATAACAGTGGCAAAAAGTTAGCAAACCTTTATTAATAAGGCCCCTAAATTTGTATAATACTATAATCTGAAAGAATCCGCACAAGACATGAATGGAGTTTAACTGCAATACTCACCATTTACCTGAACTAGGTCATTTTTAGTGCCAGTATAACTTGAGCTGTTCAAACAGCCAGTTATTTTTTGACTGGGCATGTGTCATAAACATAAAACAAACAAACAGGGTGTGCCTGTGAGACTGGAAATGCTGAAATAAGGCCGTGGACCACATATTTTTCTTCTTGATGCAGATGCTGATGTGGCAGTTTGTCAGCACTGGGATCAGTTATGTTGCCATACATGTGCCCATACATACCATTGATGGGTCAGAGAAGAGGAAAGAGAATATTTTAGATTCCCCTTTCACATTAAATGTCCCATTTACTGCAGAATTAGATGTTGCTCCTGGTGTTCTAAGTTTTCTGTTATCAGGACACACAACATTCCAATTGGCCCCATCTACCCAAGCGCGTAACTGTGGATGATCTTTAACCAGAACTGTTCAGTAATTTCACACTGCAGATGAGATATCTTTAATTTTCAAGATTTTTTAGTACCTGGGGCAGGGAGGTAGGTAGGGGGGCCGGGAGGTAGGATGTAATTCCTACCTCCTATATCATTTTCATGGAGTGCAAGAATGAATAAACCTGCCAAACCAGGACAGTTGGGGGGGGGGGAGAGCAGGATTTTCACAAGGCTCACACAATACTTAGAACAATACATAGGCCATATTTATAACCCGTGCTACCGCTTTTTGCGATACTGCGGGTTAGTTAATGTACGATCGAGGTGTAAAAATACATGCGGTAGTAGACTACCGCAATGGTATTCTATGGGGATCGTGAAATCTATGATTTCGTTATCGTAGATTTACGATCAGTACCGTTAACTTCCGATCGGAGATTAACATCGGAAATTAACGATCGTTAAACCAATCAGAAATTAATGATCAGTTAAACGATGTTTTAACAAAGCGATACTGCAGCTTTATAAATACGGCCCATAGTACATAGAACAATACATAGTACATAGAACAGGAACGGGCCAGTCTAAAGCGGGTACACACAGTACCGATAAAGCCCCGATACCATCGGATCCGACGACGGTATCGGGCTTTATCGGTACTGTGTGTACCTTGCTTTTCCGAAAGAGCGCACTGCCAAACGCTCATCAGAAAAGAGAGAACATTTCTCTCGCTGAGGTAGACTCCCTATAGGGAGTGAGTTGCAGATCTGCAAGATCCTTCTGTCATCTTCAAAAATCTTTTTAGTGTGTACCCAGCTTAAAATACATTCATTACTCAATCTGCTATTCCTCTGATATCCAGAGCTGCACAGTAAATCATTTCAGTCTCTATAGCTACTCATATGTACAGTATAGTTCATGTGGGAGTCTGTACATGGGTCATGGGTTGACGCCAAGACAAACAAGTTTCCCACAGAAATACGTGAAAGTCTTTATCCTATAAATTGTATAAAATGTCACAACAATTCTGAACCTGATTGTACAATGCTTCCTACCTGATTGTACAACCTTGATACAATTCCTGTCCAGATTGGGCGTATTGTCCATACACAATCCTGATTATCTAACAATATCGCAATATCTTATGGTCGGAGATTGGATCATGTATGGACTCCTTTACGGGCTGATGGGGCCAATCTTACAATTCATTTTGAGTATCAAGGATGCTAAGATCAATGATGAACATTTTCTCCATAAATATTATTATCTATTATGTCCTGACAATGAGGTGTTATGTTTATATATATATATATAATATAGTTTATATAGTATACTATAGTAGTGTCAGCCAGGAATGTCATTTTTTGTCCACTAATGAATTTTATCATCATATTGTTGATGTAATAGAATCCCATATCTATGATTGGTCAGTTTAAAACATTTCTTTAAATGAACTGGTAACCCCTCCAATAAAGGCTCGTACCAACGTGTTTCTTTGGACGCACGTGTGTGTATAAGACTTCGAGTCTGCTATGGCCATTTCCATTGGGATGTTGGAGGGGGGGAGGTTGGAGACAGGCTGCAGGAGGTGCTGACAGATTAATAACTTGCCCAGGCTTCTTCTCTCCCTCCCTCCCCCCTCCCCAAGTCCCCGCACCTTCTTATAGACCAGCGAGACAAAAATATTATCAGCCCTGTCCCTTCAACAATGATTATTATTTTGCATTTAGTTATTACAATGTGCCACAGCACTCTCCTGTTTCATTCTCCACCCCCTACCGACAGCTCAATGATAGCCTTGGAGTCATTTATATTAGTCCAGAGACTAATATGATTTGGGTACCCAGAGAAGCCCCCACCCTCACCGTCCTGACCCCCTCCACCTTTCCCTCACGTTGCATTGTTATGGAGCGGTGGCGTATTGTGAAGGCCTACGACGTTGACAGCCCTTGTAAAAAAAAAAAAACAGTAGTCGATCTTGCTTTGGCTTTTCACCATTAATCAAACTGCCCAAGGATTGCAAAAAACACTGACAGGCCTTTATCTGGCAGAGAGAAGGCTGGCAGATGTTTTTTTACAGACGAGCTTCAGTGGATTTCTTTAGATGTCGGCGCAGAGGATGAGGAGGGTAGGGAGGAAGTCAGGCTTCTTTATGGACAAGGTGAGCATGGAAAAGTAAGGTGTAAAAGAGGGGAAAGCCAAAGGGCACGGGGGGGGGGAAAATGTGGGTGTGGGTAGGTGTTGATGTGGTTGTAATGGAGAAGCCTGCGGATAGATAGATCAGTCAAGCAGACAGAGAGGTCCCAACTGTGAGAGCTATTGTGGGTGACAGAAGACCAATCAAGAAAGAACGAATCAAAAGGTACATCTTATCAGCTCTGGGCCAGCTGGACTCGAGGTGCCTCCGGCAAGACCCTTGCAGGGCAACAGGAATTAATCGTGCTGTCTAGCGTGAGAAATTGTTCCCACTCCGGGGCTTTAAGTTCAAGTCGAGGCAGATACGATTAACCCGTCAGGGATGGAAAAAAAAAAAAAAAAGATCACAATGGAAGCTACAGGCCTCTCAGACACCCGCAGGGTTAATCCATCTCTGTCAGAAAGGCCTCGGATGTACATGTGCATTAAAAATAAAAAGCCATTTTCTCACCGAGACAAGCTCTCGCACCTGCAATTATTACCTTTAATAACAAAAGCGCCGTCAGGCGGAAAGATCAACCTCCCACCCTCACCCGCGCACTTCTCTTCTCTCTCCGCATTTTCATCTTTTTTTTTTCTTTCTTCCTCTTGCGCAGATGAAAAGATACATAGGTAATAAGGCAAGCGAATGGGAGCAGGGAAAGTTTTTGAAGAACATTAATCAAAAGTTGGAAGTGGCCAAGTGACAGGACCACTCAATATGGCTGATCTCCAGGCTGCTTCCCGTGACGGATGCAGAAAAGGTGCTTCATTATATTTATTTATGTGCCTGCGCCAATTCACAATGTCTGCGTGTGTAGGCCAGATATGAGAGAGAATACAGGCTCGTATACGGCTCCCTCCTTTATAAAACACATATAGAAATATATTAAGATTTGGAAACGTTCTTTATTCTTTCCATGTTCGTAATACACGTAATAACAGTTACTAGGAATCAGTGGGCCCCCCAGGAAAATTATAATGGGACCCCCTCCCTCTTCATCTATCTGTGAAAGGGAAAGTAGTAGGGGCCCTACTGGCTTCCAGGTCCTTCTGTGACTCTATTGTAATACACCCTTTGCTGATAAAGTGTGCAGTCTAAACGCATTTTACCAGGAATGGGCTAATACACACGGGGACGATTATTTTAGTTGCGTCGACCAGGTAAGTAAATTCATGGTCTTGAGTGTTAAGGTCCCCTCTGTTAAACCTGGAAGCCTTTTAAAGGAATCCTAAAGCTAAGTCCAGATGTAGGATTTGGTTGGACATCAATTTGGTCCGACTCATCATCAATGATCTATGGCCAAGCGAGTATATTATAATCTGGTACTCCGTCTGTTAGCCCTCTCGCGTGCAAAATTGGTTGTGTCTGTACCAACGTACCAACCGTAAGGCTTTAAAGAATTGAAACTAAAAATAAAAATTTGGGTGAATGGATTCTATGGTTCTTTCTGTTATGTCTTAGGCTGGCACATACCATGCAATTTATTGGGACAACCAACCAATATTTCTATATATTGTCAGTTGGCCAAAAAATCTGTGTTTTTAAGTCTGTCCTTGACTAATGTCAGTGGCCCATTTGTCTAGAACGGACACCCTGAAATCACAGCCATCATGCGTTCTAACTATGGGGTCATCTGATCATTGTAGCAAACCTTCAGCTACGGCTACTTTTTCCTTGACGCCAGTGATTTTTTTCCCTGCTGGCTATTCGTTAGTGGTGACTCGGTACTGTGTGTACCTGGCCACCAATGAAATCACGCACCATTTTGGGGAATGTATGTAATGTTCAGGTGGCATTTCCTGATTTCTGACACCCTTCTTTCTACTGGGTGTCACGATTATAGAAAGGTCACAGAGCAAGTCACCAAGTAGTTTCTTGAAAGATCTTAACAAATTGGAAGAATGAAAGGGATTAGAAACTCACCAAGCATGTGCAAATAGAATCTGGGTCTGGGACCCACACTGGCAGGAGGGCTTATAGAGAATGAGTGGCATCAAAGAGATGATTTCGCCACAATAATGCTGATTTCAGAGTTACAGCTATCTGCCAGTTTGGAATGATAGAATCCATTCAGGGCTATTTATATTTTAGCTTCTCCTTAATGGACACAATAGGATGGTATTTGTATGTGCATATAACAATATAAGAGATTCGTTCTTAATTCTATCCTTGTGATTTGGTCTCTTCGGAATTCAATACAAAGAAGAAGTCTTTCAGTTAGCGTGTAGGTAACAGATATAAAATTGACTGGGGTGTAAGTGATAACATTCATATTTGATGGATTCATTCGTACTAAAAGCAAATAATGCAAAAAATAACCCGTACCCGGGATGGTCCCACAACATTGCACAATATACAGCAGCTCCCTAGACTAGAAGGGGCGGATTCTCGTTCTAACATCCACTGCTGGCAGTTTGGATTCCTGCTATGCTTCTCCTAGTAGATTCAAAGAAAAGCCAGAGAAAATCAATAATGTCTCTCTTTAACTATGGCCTATAATATATATAGAGATAGCTAAAATTATCAGAAGTTTATCCGCGTGAATGGAATTTTACTAATTTACATTAAGCTTGTTAAATTAGAAACCCAGAATCCCCTCTTAGTGTCTCAGGCCGAGTCTCCTCTCAGTGTGACCAAGCCAGAGTCCCCCCTCTGGTCCCATATCCTGAGTCTCCACTCTGTCCCAAATCCAGAGTCCCCCTCTGTCCCCAAAGCCAGCCCCCCCTCTCTGTCCCAAATCCAGAATCCCCCCGTCCCGAATCCAGAGTCTTGCTCTGTTTCCAAATCCAGAATACCCCCTGTCCCAAATCCGGGTCACCCTCTGTCCCATCAGGATCTCCCTCGTGTCCCAAATCCAGAGTCCCCCCTCTTCCAACTCAGTCCCCTCGTCCAAAATCCAAGTCCCCCTCTGTCCCAAATCCAGGGTCCCCCCTGTGTCCAAAATTCAGGGTCCCTTCCTCTGTCCCAAATCTAGAGTCCCCCTATGTCCCAAATCCAGGGTCTACCACTCTTCCTAAATTCAGAATCCCCACTCTGTCCCAAATCAGGATCCCCCCTCTGTCCCAAATCCAGAGTCCCCCTCTGTCCTAATGTCCGAGTCCCCCTCTGTCCCAAATCCAGGGTCCCCCTCTGTCTCAAATCCTGGGTCCCCCCCTCTGTCCCAAATCCAGAGTCCCACCTCTGTCCCAAATTCAGAATCCCCATTCTGTCCCAAATCCAGGATCCCCCCTCTGACCCACGAGTTTCCCCCTCTGTCCCAAATCCAGAGTCCCCCCCTCTGTCCCAATCCGGGTCCTCCCCCTCTGTCCCAATTCAGAGTTCTCCTCTGTCCCAAATCCGATCCCCCCTCTGTCCCAAATCCAGGTCCCCCCCTCTGGCCCAAATCCAAGGTCCCCCCCTCTGTCCCAAATCCAGGGTCCCTCCTCTGTCCCAAATCCAGGATCCCCCCTCTGTCCCAAATCCAGGGTCCCCCTCTGTTCCAAATGCAGGGTCTCCCTCTGTCCCAAATCACAGAGCCCCCCTCTGTCCCAAATCCATGGTCGTCGTCCCCTCTATCCCAAATCCCCACTGTCCCACAATTCAGGGCCCTCCCTCTGTCCCAAGCAACCTTGACTTGCGGTCTGTGTATTGGTGTGTCCTGCCTCCTGCAGCTTCCTGTGTTTCTTCCCTCTAGTAGTGAGTCAATAGGAACTGCGAGACAATCTTACCATCCCTTTATTGGTGAGTCAAGAGACGCAGTGACACACACACGCACGGCAGCAACGGATGTAGCAGTTAGGGTTTTATTAATAAGGATGGGATGACGCGTATTAATACCACACTCCTTTATAAATCCCACCCAATGATTTGTCAGGTGCGAATATAGGCTAAAGTCATCCTGTGTGAACTCGATGTACCAACGAAAGTCTTTATTATACAAAGATCTACCTGTGTAAAATTATATCTACTACCGCAAACACCACCATCTCTTCCTTACCACCAACACTGGGTATGGAATGACCAGTGAGACTAGGGAGATTCATAAAATTTCGTTATTGTTTCAAATGGTGCTAATTTCCCCAACCAATCAGATCCTATTTCATTTGAAAGCTAACATCTGATTGGTTATGCAAAATTAGCCCATATTTAACAATGAGAATTTTTTATTGAATAACCCTAGAAAATATATTTCCCCGAGGGGAGCTGAAAAAATATTTTAATTTTGAAAATGCAATTACATTCCCTAAACAAAATAATCGTTGTAACTTCATCTGTAGCATCTAGTCCAACCTTTATAACCCTACCCATAATGTCTGTCTAACAGTTACATAGTACATAGTATTGGAGGTTGTATAAGACATACATCCATCTAGTCCAGTCTTATACCCTACCCTAATGTTGTATAACAGTACCAATAGTAATATATTGGAGGTTATATAAGACATACGTCCATCTAGTCCAACCTTTATACCTACCCTTTAATGCTGTATAACAGATACATAGTAACATAGTATGGGGTTGTATAAAGACATACATTCCATTAGTCCAACCTTTATACCCTACCCATATGCTGTCTAAACAGTTACATAGTAACATAGTTTGGAGGTTGTATAAGACATACATCCATCTAGTCCAACCTTTATACCTTACCCATAATGTCTGTATAACAGTTACATAGAACATATATTGGAGGTGGTATAAAGACAATAGCATCCATCTAGTCCACTTTTATACCCTACTCACTTAATGTCTGTATAACAGTTACATAGTAACATAGTATTGGAGGTTGATAAGACATACATCCATCTAGTCAACCTTTATGCCCTACCATAATGTCTGTATAACAGTTTACATAGTAACATAGTATTGGAGGTTATATAAGACATACCTCCATCTAGTCCAACCTTTATACCCTACCCATAATGTCTTTATAACAGTTACATAGTAAATAGTACTGGAGGTTGATTATGAAACATCCATCCATCTAGTCCACCCTTATACCCTACCCATAATCGTCTGTATAACAGTTTCATAGTAACATAGTATTGGAGGTTGAATAAATACATATGTCCATTTAGTCCAACCTTTATACCCTACCCATAATGTCTGTATAACAGTTACATAGTAACATAGTACTGGGGTTGAATGAAGATACATCCATCCGTCCAACCTTTATACCCCCCATATGTCTGTAAACAGTTACATAGTAACATAGTATTGGTTGTTGTATAAAGACATTTGTCCATCTAGTCCAGCCTTTATACCCTACCCATAATATGATTCACAGTTACATAGTAACATAGTATTAGAGGTTGTATAGAAACATATGTCCATCTAGTCCCAACCGTTATAACCCTCCCATAATGTCTGTATACAGCTTACACAGTTAACATAGTATTGAAGGTTGTATAAAGACATACATCCATTTAGTCCAAAACTTTATACCCTACCATAATTTCTGTATAACAGTTACATAGTCTAACATAGATTATTGGAGGTTGTATAACAGACATATTCCATCTAGTCCAACCTTTATGTCCACCCATAATGTCTGTATAACAGTTACATAGTACATAGTATTGGGTTGAATGAAACATCACCATCCATCTAGTCCAACCTTTATACCCTACCATAATGTCTGTATACATTTACATAGTACATAGTATTGGAGGTTATATAAGACATACCTCCATCTAGTCCAACCTTTATCCCTACCCATAATGTCTGTAACAGTTACAGTAACATAGTAATGGAGGTTGAATGAGACATCCATCCTCTAGTTCCAACCTTTATAACTCCCTACCCATAATGTCTTTATAACAGTTACATAGTAACATAGTATTGGAGGTTGATAAATACATATGTCCCTTTAGTCAACCTTTATACCCTACCCATAATGTCTGTATAACAGTTCATAGTAACATAGTACTGGGAGGTTGAATGAAGACATCATCCATCCAGTCCAAACCTTTATACCTATCCCATACATGTCTGTATAACAGTTACATAGTAACATAGTTTGATGTTTTATAAAGACATTTGTCCATCTAGTCCGCCTTTATACCCTACCCATAATATATGTATAAACGTTACATAGTAACATAGTATAGAGGTTGTATAAAGACATATGTCCATCTAGTCCAACATTTATACCCACCCATATGTCTGTATAACGTACATAGTAACATAGTATTGGAGGTTGTATAAAGACATATGTATCCATCTAGTCCCAACCGTTATACCTACCATAATGTCTGTATCAACAGTTACACAGTAACATGTATTGAAGTTTTAAAGGACATACATCTCTTTAGTCCAACCTTTATACCCTACCCATAATGTCTGTATAACAGTTACATAGTACATAGTATTTGGAGGTTGTATAAAGACATATGTCCTCTAGTCCAACCTTATGCCCTACCCATTGTCTGTAATACAGTTACATAGTAAACATAGTTATGGAGGTTGAATAAGACACTCCTCCATCTATCCAACCTTTATACCCTACCCATACTGTCTGTATAACATTGTACATAGTAACATAGTATTGGAGGTTGAATAAATCATATGTCCATTTAGTCGCAACCTTTTACCTACCCATAATGTCTGTATAACAGTTACATAAACATAGTACTGAGGTTGAATAAGACATCCATCCATCTAGTCCAACCTTTATACCCTACCCATAATGTCTGTATAACAGTTACATGTAACATAGTATTGGCGGTTGAATAAATACATATGTCCATTTAGTCCAACCTTTAATACCTACCTAATGTCTGTATAACAGTTCATAGTAACATAGTATTGGAGGTTGTATAAACATTTGTCCATCTAGTCCAACCTTTATACCCTACCCATAATGTCTGTATAACAGTTACACAGTAACATAGTATGAAGGTTGGTAAAGACTACATCCATTTAGTCCAACCTTTATACCCTACCCATAATGTCTATATAACAGTTACTAAATAACTAGTAGTGGAGGTTGAATAAAGCCATACATCCATTTAGTCCAAACTTATAACCCTACCCATAATGTCCTATGTATAATTTTATTATTTATTATTTATAATGTCTGCCTAACAGATTAAAAAAGCTTTTAAAAAAGGGGGAGGGTCAGGGATTCCTACCTGATTACAAATGGAAATTGGAAAGAATTCCTGACAACAAGAACTAAATTTATTAATACCAATAATTTTCAATATTTTGAATTTAAGAAACTTATTCAGCCCAATCTTGAAACTATTTATAACTTGCTTCATTACCACATCTGCTGGGAAGACAGTTCCACATTTTCACTGTTCTCAATGTAAAAAAACCTTTCCTAACCTGAAGTATGAACCTTCTTTTCTTCCAACCTTAAAGGGCATGTCCACCCGAAAATCACTTTGGGCATAATGTTTGGTATGGCAGCCCACCCCCAACGCTATTAAAAAACAAAAAAAAAATGCTCAGATACTACTTACAGCCCCTTCGCTCCAGCGAGTCTCCTTTCTCCCTCTCTGCTAACAGAAACAGCAGAGAGGGGGCCTGACGGCAAGCCGGGTCTGTGATTGGCTGCCGGTCACCAATCACAGAGCGGCTGGCTGGCTAAGAAAGAAGTCGCGGGAGCGAGGTGCCTGTAGTAAATATCCAAAAGTTTTTTTTAGGTTTCTTATAGCAGTTGGGGGTGGGCAGCACTAAAGGGTAATACGACTTTAGCCTTACACGCTAGGAGAAAGCGTGTGTAATATTGGATCCGGAGGGAGGGAGGGGGGGGAAAGGGTTCCCTGCGCATGTCTGCATCCTCCCGAGCTTCAACAAGGCAAACATTGGAATAGACATCACTGCACTTCAGTTTTCTGACTTTGGGTGAGGACTACAAGAGAACCATGGGGAGCAGGAATGTAAGGTAGAACTTTCAAAGCTAAACATCGGGCCAGCAGTTGGGGAAAATTTTGATTTGGGTGTGCACATGCCCTTTAAAGGAACGTCCAGTGTCCTCTGATATGACCTATTAGTGAACAATGCACCAGAGTTTATTGTATGGCCCATAATCATTATTTCTATTATTGTATTATTGAAACGTCGCTTCTCCAATGTAAACAGCCCTAACTTGTCTAATCTCCTGCATATTCACTCCCCTCCATTTCCCTTATTAATTTAGTTGCCCTTCTCAAATTTCCATTTACATTTCCAAGATGTCCTTTTTTTATAACACACAATTAAAAAACACTGCATCGCCCATTCCAATGAGCTTTACCAATGCTTTGTAAAGAGGGAGATAATAATTTTTTCTCCTTTGAATCTTATCACCCCTCTCATTCAATAGACATATTAATGTAGTTGTTGCTGCCTGGCACTGTTCCCTACTAGAACCCCCAGATCTTTTTCCATTCCTTGCAAATTATTTAGGTGGTAGGTGGCATAAAGATTGTTAAACCCCAATGCTCACCTTACATTTATCACCATTGAATATTCACCTGACATTCTGCTGCCCTTTTGATAATCTATCAGGTCTGCTTGTTTTACCCTGGGCCAAAGGGTTGGGAGCACCAACTCTACAGCTGTCCTTAAACACAATCATATTTCTGTATGCAAAATTCCCAGGTCTTTCCACAGCACTGCGTTTTAGCATCACAATTTCTTTCCCTATACTGAAATTGAATTCAGGATCATGTGTCTGCTGTAATTGTTGCTAGATAGGTGTCAGGCTGATAAGATGTAACCAAATATGTCCCCTCAGCTGGGCCCTGCGTCTCACACATAATAATTGGCCGAGCTTCTACTCACCTGGCAATTTTGGTTGTAAAAACTTCAGTGGCGGAGATGGATTTGAAATTGTGACTGTTTGGAGAATAAGAAACATGGACAAACACTGCTCTCTATCCACCTCTCATCTTTTTATTCACATTTACACAGCCATCTAGTTTATTCTGTTTAAAGGCTTATGGGGTTATAGAATAGGAAAGTTAACAACTGGTACCCGGGTAACCCTTTTAGGGCTAGCCACACTGCTTCGATTTTTCTGCTTGGCGTTTTTTTTCAAATCATTGAAACACGCGGCAACCACCTAAAACGCGCGTTTTCGGGTGCGTTTTGAGATTTGCGTTCATTTTAATTGCAATCGCATGCGTTTTTTCCTATACCTAATGAAGAAAATGCACGAAATCACACGCAATTCTATGTGCGATGCTTTGCGCTGCAGTGTGGCCGTGCCCTTACTCAATGTAACATTGTAAAAATGTAACATTGATAACCCAAATATGAATGAATGAGAAGATCGCCCCATTCTCCATGTTCACGACCCCACAATCCCATGAACCCCCTCCGTTAGCAGTCTTTTCCTTGGAATCTAGACACAAACACTGTGGATTCTCTTTTGCACAAGAGAGCATAGATTAATAAATTCTCATCTCCAAATGAGCAGGTGTGCCAGGATCCCAGGATACACTGGATCCTGGCGAGGTCCTTTATAGATTCACTTTAAGCGCCCATCCTCCTCCCAGCCACTACTTTGGACAGCTCAGTAAGCTTCTTCATATATAGATCTTGTCCAATGAGGCTGTATCAATGTGAGGAGGATCAACTACTCTCACATCTTGGTTAAAAATCACACCGTTTACAGGTTTTCTAAGGTTTCTAAGGTTGGCATACTTACATAACTAAAAATTCCTATTATTTTAAAGTTATGGTATAACTGACAGAGGAAGCGTAGACCCAGCAAGATCATCACCTAGGATTGTGACTTTGTGTCCCCCCCCCCCCCCCCATGTATTAATTTGTTGCAATTTTTCATAAAACACATTACTGATTGGTGTGGCGACTCTTTTGCTTTCCTTGATATAGATGAACAGAGGGGAGTTGTTTTAGCCTGAACTTTACCTTAATGTAAATTACATGGGTGTATACATTTTAAGCCATTTGTAATTACTACCTGCATATAAAAATGTGGTCAGATTAATGCAAACGAGAGGAAACTTCAACTTGCTAACAAGAATCATCACACGGCAAAGTGATGGCCCCATGGCTGGTGAGCCTCTATTGATTACAAATTTACTAAGAAGGGAAAAAAATCTGTCTTGTTTGCAATTTTCTTCGAGCGACTTAAATCTCTTATAGTCGGTGTCATTAATGGGACATTCCGCTTTTAAAAACGACTCGTTTCTTATACATGTAGCCACTCGTAAAATGGGTTACATGTTAATTATCTTCTGCAAAAGTGGCAATTGACAAGAGAAAATACAATCTTTTGCCGAATGGAACTTCACGCCAATCTGAGCAGGGCCTTGGGCCGTTCCTGTTTACTAGGCTACTTGACAGAGACCTCTTTTATTGATGGAATATCCTGAAACATGCATTATAACCAGCACTAGGCTAGACCCACACTACGTTGTCGAAGCGAATTGCAACTGAATTGTGCGATTTTGCATCATCAATAATGCGAAGGTCCTGTTTTTGGTGGCGTTTTTTCAGAACGAACCCATTTTTTAAAAACGCAGGGACACCATACAGAGGCGAGCACCAAAGATAGCATCGCTAACTGGTGATTTTCTCTTCGGCACTTTTGTAGCCAGCTCTAAGCTGGCCCGTTTGGCATATAAAACACTCACTGAAAGTGATTTTAGAAGTCATCGCTAACCGATATTAAATTCCAGAACGAAGCAGTGCGCAATTGATGCATCGCCCTGAGAGAAATTCCACATGTATCGTTTAGACACTATTTCGATCGGATTGTGTCACTTGCATTCTGGTCTTGCTTTTAAAAAAAAAAACGGCATTGCACACACACCAGCATTCCTCTGTTTTTTGCATGTCTTTTCTATATAAATCTATGGCAACCCAGTGAAAAATTAGAACCAATGCAATCAAAACAAAACTTCAGAAACTGACGAACGCATGGCTTGTGCCTTCTTTCTCTTCGGCGGTTGCAGTTCTAGGGCAACAGCCCTAACTTAATTTTTTCCTGGTTTTTGAGGGCGTCATTAACTGCAAGCTGATTATGCTTTCTTGAGAGAATAATTCCATATTGTTGAAAGCTTCTGGGGATGTATTGGGTGTGTGTTACTTGTGACTGCTTTTTAGTTTCTATGGGATCTGGTCCATCAGTGGGAAACAACTCAATTTGCCTGGCAAATTGTTATCTGTCCCCTATTTTTTTTTAGGTAACCAATGGTGAACCCATCTTACATTTCGCTTTCAATCAAGTCCCTTATTATCATAAACTTTTCTGCTGTGTGGGGCAGTTTAACTGTAACTGATGAGTGACAGTTAGTATGTTTGATCTGCATTGGGAAATTCATTCTCGCAATGCGTGGGCCTTGTAGTGATTACTGAGGCATGCTGTGCCGATCACAGAAGTTTGGTAGATGGAAGGGAGAGTAGGTTAGGGGATACGACTCAGGACTTTGAGCAAATAAATACTGGATTCAACATGCACAAACAACGATCCAAGTAAGGGCTAACTACATGTAGTAGATTAAAAATTACAATGAGGCCCAATATTTTTTTGTAAATTTTTGCAGATGATTTTCTCTGGTATTTCTGGGCTAAATATTGTAAAGCGTGTCACTGGTCTGCATACCACTTTTTAAGGTAAGTCTTTCAGATCTGGAAGGTTTGTGGTTGGTTTATTATTTTTACTTTCCCTGCCTAGTGGAGAGCCAGGAAGCAGGAACAAGATTTAAAGCTGGACACACACTACAATAAGAAGAAAAAGTGACCATGATTAGTCCGATGGCCTATTAATAGTCTTCTGTGGGCGCGTAAAACTTTTCGCATCTCAACTACCACCAATTAACCATGAATGTCTATCAGCCTCTATACTTTAAGGTCTAGACCACTGGTGCAGCACCAAAATCGGCCACGACGCAGCAAAACCACAATGTTGCAACGATTCATTGAGCTACCGCTGCGCATGCTGCTGCCATTCCTTTGATGTAACACCTAGTCGCAGCACATGCTATGCAAAGAAAAAAAAAAGGGCCGGCAGTGCATCAAGATGTGGGGCCAACCCAGTCCTCCTTCTATGATTGTCCCTGGCTAACACGCCACACCAAAGATACTAGTAGGCCTCTGCCCCACTAGGTTATCAATAGGGAATGATGGTCCACAGCGATCTCCCTATACAAAGCAAATAGCTTCCCATCGAAATAGATCAGTTCATCTGCGCTATAAAGTGGACTGTGGTGCACCTAGCTTAAAAACAATGGGAACACGTGTTCATGATATAACAGTGAAACAGTCTGTAACAGAACGCAACGGAAAAAACAAACCCAGCAAGATCTGTTATGTACGGGTCCAAACAAAACGTTTATTGAGATCAAATTTTGACAGCTGTTTCCTTGTAAAAAAAAAAAAAAAAAATCTGTTTCACTACTAAAAGTCCATTAATATTTTAATACTTTAACTGTTTCTCAATCAAACCCCTCACCCAATCCTCTGGAGATTCACAGCAGTAGCCCCTTGGGATTGCAGTGTCTCGTTCGGCTGCAGGCAGTAAACGTTCTTTTCAGGCTGGTCTCTCTCCCACATCTGCTCCCCGTGCACTTTGAGATATAAGCCCCGGAATACGGCGATGTCATTTCTGTAAAAGACGGTTTTCTTGCTACTTACATGGTATTTTTCCTGCTGCTCACGAGGGATTTTGGCTGAAGAACTTTGCATCATAGAACATTCATTGGATTTCTTCCACGTGCTCTTTCTCAATACTGTCTTTGCCGGTGATTTTGGCAAGTAATTAGCGGGGGTCAGCAAGCTGCAACCGAATACTGGATTGGGATTACCAGGGGAGGGAAAGAAGTAGTAAAGTACACCCATCAGTAGTTTAAAGATGCCTGTCAATTAGAACACAAATGCCTATTAGTATTTACTGTGACTGATGCAGGCCATACCTGTCTTTTACACTTGAACTGTAAAGGACATACAGACACAAATCAATAGCAAAATGAACTGCCTGGGTGGTTGTCTGAACGTTGCGAACGTTGGGAGTTAAGTTTTATTATGTATGGCCTGTAGAAAGACGTCAGATCTAAAACTTAATAACAGGGGCACTTCATGTCACCACTTACATTTTGCCTTTACAATCCTTATTTCAATATGGTATATTTTTTAAATACACAACTGCACAAAGATAATTGAAATGAAAGAGCCTTTGTACTTTTACATAGGGACAAGACGCCCGTGCTTTCTAAATGAAGTCTTATCAAGGCACAGAGGAATGTCTAATGCCACCTGTACTGTTCAGATAAAAGACAGGTCACATTAGTCGACCTGAGCAGCGCTGTAGGACTTCCCAGTCAGCCCTTTTACAGCTTTCTTGGTGATTAAGAAGATTTGACGTTGCATGCGTGCAAATCACTTACCTTAATGTGTCTTGGGTACTATCTCTCCCAGGTGATTCAGGGCTTCTTCACTGATGTTATTCCCTCTGTCCTGGCGCTAATCTTAATGATCCTAAACAGCGAAGTGTCTTGACTGAATAAACACGTAACCAAGCCACAGGCCAAGCTAAAGACCTAAACCTAACATGGTAATTCAGGGCTTTTCCTTTTGATTTCTTGTAAAAACAAATTGTAAATTTAAATGTAAATAGCAATAAACTTACCTAGGATAGACAAACATATCGCTGAACAATTCAGCAGTGTTTTTAATTAAATCCCTACAAAGCATTATAACCCTATAAAAACAAAAAGCCAATTAAAAAAACTGGACCCATCGTACAATCTAAAACTTGGTTTGGTGGGTATCACTGGTCCGTGTTTTGGCTGACTGCGATTACCACAAAACCATGTTTTTGACCTTGTTTTTTTTAAAAAAGTGATTCCATATTGACATATGATACGTCACAAACCACACAGCCGTGCAGTCAACAATTCTGACCAAAAAACCCTCTGTATACTCAGCCCATAATCCATAGTATTCATGTTACGCATTAGGAACATAATACTTGTGATGTAACTTGGCAGCTCTCTGACACAGGCAAGAAACATTTAAAGAAAGTAGGGGCAGAGCTGGGAACATTTGGAGAAGACCAAAATAAGCCTCTTGTGACACACTACCGATATATAGATAGACAGATGACAGATACCAGACAGAAGACATATATATATAAGATATATATTGAGACCGATAGACAACATAACAGCAGATACATAGATGAAGACAGGCAGGTAGACCCAGCAGATCACAGACAGACTATAGATTGATATATACTGATAGAAAGACAATAGATAGATATAATTGATATATAATATGAACAGACAGAGCGATAAGATAGCTATCTAGAATTATACAGACAGTAGACAGGAGACCAATATGATTATCACTCATATTTGGTGGTTGTATTAATAAAATGTTTTGGGAGATCCTAGTAAAGAAGTCCTGGAGGGACACATTAGCAATACCTGTTTGAGTGCCATCTAATTGAAAAAAGCCTTAGGCACACCCCGTCTTTAGTGACAACCTAACTGTTTTAGTCAACCATCATGTGTAATGTTTTCGGTGTCACCTGCCCTTCATCAGCATGATGTCTGAAGGCTCTTTTTTTGCTGGTTTTGGATTGACATGTATTTGCCTGTATATGCTGTTATTGTAAGACGAAGAGTGCTGAGAAGCTGTGCAAAGTGTGTGGGAGTATTGGGCATTACACATCTAAGTTAGAGTTTTGAAAAATTCGATTTTTGGAAGTGTAGATAATCCCTTTAATGTTCTCACTTTTACACATTCAAGGTACTTTCTAATCATCTATATCGTGTAAAACTATTACATATTAGTCGTTATCGGCCTGTGAACACCTCCATTGGGCACACTCGTATGTGTGTAGTCAAGTTAGCATCAGACCTAATTAATGGAGTGTGTGTTGAATTCCTTAACACATCAAGAATGATCTATTGTTTTTCCAGGGTTGCAGGAATCTCTCGGATCGCTCCCATCTCCTTGCGAGAAAACAGAACTTCTGGCCAGAGCCAAAATGGCCTGTGTGTACAGAATCTGACAGATAATAGCCTTTGAAATGTTTTGGATCGTTCCAAACACCATTATCTGTTCATAGCTTCAGATCTTTTTACAGGTGAGGTAACAGGTTGGATCGGAGATGTCCTATATTAGAAATGACATGAATGAATGGTGTAAAGTGAGTGTTTAAGAGCTGGGGGGGGAGGCACAAAACACTCCTAAAAGCCACTCTCACTGCTGAGTGATAAGGCTAAGGCTGGATATAAATGTTTTTTGTTTGTACTGCTGAGATAGCAAAGTCTCTATAATACAGGTATTTTTTCACTTTGGCAGCTCCATAACAAGATAACATAAGGCTCCTTGTTTAAATTAAACCTAGAAAGGTCTAATCTGGATTATGTGTGATCTCTATGAAACTTCTTTACCGCATTGAAAATTAGAATGTTCATCGCACAGCGCTAACCGTTACGTTTTGAAAAAAGACACACAGCTGTGACGTTGTAACCTGTTACACTACTCTCCTCTCCCTTTATAAAGACACACGGAGCAAGGATTATACTGGGTATAGATTGGATGAAACAGGGTGGGGGATCTGTATCTTAACTTTATTTCTTTTA
>JAACNH010004143.1:0-25386 GCA_019447015.1 Hymenochirus boettgeri | reverse complement strand
TACACAATCCTTATTTTACACGGTGATCATTATTTTACACGGTGATCATTATTTTACACGGCAATCGTTATTTTACACGGTGATTGTTATTTTACACGGTGAACGTTATTTTACACGGTGATCGTTATTTTACACGCTGATCCTTATTTTACACGGTGATCATTATTTTAGAAGGTGATCATTATTTTACACGGTGATCGTTATTTTGCATGGCTGTTTTTAAACAGCTGATCACGTGTCCAGTTTGGTTCCAGTTTTTTAAACAGCTGATCGCACATATCTTTACTTCACACATTCCACCCAGGAGGGGGGTGTTTCAGGAGCTCTGTTACACCCCTGTGCATGCGCTCTGAAAAGCAGATCAATTAACCAACACTAGCATGCAACGTGCAATATAATCGTGCAAACACTATAAGGGATAGGCCACACTAAATCCATGAGAAATAAGTAATTATTTACTTTCTACACTAACTTGTTTTCTTTTTTACCATAAAAACAACATGAACACTAATAAGGGAGCATAACTTATCTGAGTAAAATTAGCTTACTCCCACCTCTATAATGATATAGTTAAGGAGGAGTATGCAGGGAAATTCCCTTTTTTTAACCAGTTTTTAAAGAAAGGGCCAGTGGTTTTTTTTATAAATAAAGTTTTTTCCCTGCATGTATCTCATAAACCAGATAAAAAGTTAAGAGTAGGCTCAATTGTATCCACTCTTTGGGGGAGATTCAATATGGCCCAAATTCTTCTAAAACCCACGTTAACCTGAAGAAATTTTTCTTAGGGTTAAAGGTCATCTATAGTGGGAAAATTAACTTTTTTCCTTTCTTTCCATGTGTTCTATAATTCCCCACAACCCCCAGAGTGTCTTCACTTTTTTTCAGATTCCCTCTCTGTCCTGAGATACACCAGTTAGAAGAATATGTGATTGCATTCCCCTACTCTTACTTGGACTGTCAATCAAATCCCTGTGATGTGATCCCCCTCCCTGCTCTGTAATAAACATAAGATAAGAGCATTAGCAGGGAGAGAGAGGTAGTTTTGATGGTAGATATAAGGCTGCACTTGACCCCCCCTTCTTAATAGCTTTCACGGATGATGGGTCACAAAGTGAGAGATTGTAAACTGTACTGTTCTCCTTCTTCTTTCTGTCTCCAGGACAGCTTGCTTTCTATTGGCCACTGTGCGTGGGTGTGTTTTTCAGGATGTTGAACTTTTAACTCCTACTGCACATGATAAGCTTGTCGGTTAGCAGGAGTTGAGACATGGAGGAGGTAACAGAGGGGAGGGGGAAGGGGGGAGTGCTGCACAGAGATCTGACACCATGGTTAAACAGAGTTACTGATAGAGATAGGATTAAGGCAGCACATAGTACATGAATTTAACTTTGCAAAGGGGTAATGTGTTTTTCTCACTATAGATGCCCTTTAACATGGGTTTTAGATGGATTTTAGAGCACAGCACCATTTTCAAATGCTAACGATCCAAAACCCCTATCGTTAAGTTTTGCGTAGCGCGAAACTTAACGGGACGGGTTGTGGAGCGTTAAAGTCCCGCTTCTTACCTTAGCCCGATTCCGCGGTGCAATACCAGACGTAATCTCATTTTGTATCGTGGGATTAGGCTATGGTAAGTAGCGCGTTTCCTAGTATTGAATCTCCCATTTTGTGTTCTGTTTCTTTTACTTTGGAATTATTGTTGTTTTTAGGGTAAAATCACCTGGTTATTTTTCCAAATTACTGAAAGATTATAAGACTTTGCATTTTGTAGAGGCCCGTGACTACATACAACATTGATAACAAAATACCAGCAGTCGGGTAAGTAGGTTGTAGCATTGTGTTTAAATGTTTGTCTTTTTCAAAACTAGGACATTTTGTTATCTTGCAAACTCATGCATTTTGTAAGTCATGCAAACTTTTAAATAAACATTTATTCAAGTTACAAAATACTCTGTACATGTGACTGATAGGTCCTTAAGCTGTAGTTTTAGGTATGACAATTATTCTTTCATAGAGATTTTTCTCTTCCAGTTTGTTCGTTTCTACCTGTTATTTCAAGAACTACTTTTACAACTATTGGCATAAGCTTGAGACAGGACTCAGTATTCCATCCTGTAACCATTTTTGGTGTTTTCCTACTTAACAGGGTACACAAGAAGAAGTTTATTTTTCTCTGTGTCTTATTATATGTAATATTTCAAATACTTATATATTCATGAGAAGTTTAAATTGTCTATACGCCTAATAGTGCCTCATAATGATAGTGAACATGGAAAATCTTGGAAAGTATACCGGCAGATATATTTACTGGATAAATATGGACGCCAATAAAATATTATATTAAACAATTACCATGTCCCATCGTATCAGAGAGACCCACAACCATCGAAAATTAAAGTTGTAACTTCGGGATCAAACTTTAAAAATTCCAAGCGAAAAGTAGAAAATCAAAAAGTTGAAAAATTCCACTTCAATTGGATTCAAACAGGATTTTTTGGAATTTTCAGAATTATGAAACGAAAATCAATAGTTCATCTCTTGTAAGGTTGTTTGAACCTATATGTGGCTGTCGTGGCCTGGGGGGGGTCCCAAGGGTGTGTCCTTGTTATTAATATTGATGGGGTGGGATGTCTGCATAAACCAGAAACTGCTCAGGTCCATTACATTTCAAAATGAATTTTTCTTTTTCTTTTCAGAAATTTTACCCATATTTATGATCCTGACTATGGAAATTGTTACATCTTTAACTGGGGACAAGAAGGTCAGGAGCTCATGAGGTCAGCAAACCCTGGAGCTGATTTTGGTAGGTGTGATCAATGGCTTCACTCTTTTAGGGCACGATTCCGTTGCGTTTGTGCATGTGACTTCTCCTTTTGAGAAACGAAATCGCATGCAATTGCGCACTAAAATGGTGATCGCATGCGCTGCCGCGATTGCGCAAACACAAAAAAAAGTGCAATAGTGTGGCCAAGCCCTTAGAAATAAAGCCAAAGGCACATGTGTAGTTCTTGCGAATTTACTAATTAAAGGGCATGTCCACCCCCAAAACTAAAATTTAACCCCTTACTGGCCACATCAAGTAGTTTAAAACAATCCTTACCTTACATTCCTGCTCAAAATAGTTCCCCTGCTGTGCCCCTCCAAAGTCCAGGAAACTGCTGTGTAGGAGCAGTGTGTGACTCATGCTGTGCTTGAGACTTCCTCAACCTCATCAAGGTTGAGGCATGCTCAGTGCAGCCCTCCCTGCCTCTCAGCCAATCACGGACGTGGCTGCCGGTCCCGCCCCCTGCTTTCAATTCCATGCAAGTAGAGGGCCTGAACACTGCAGCAGGGGAGAGAGGGCAGGTAAGTAAGAATCCGGGGACTTTCTAACAATTATATTAATGCGGTTGGGGCTGGGGGAGCATGCCCTACCACATATCAAAAGTTAAATTTTGGGGTGGACATGCCCTTTAAACAGGAAACTCCAACCCTGTGCTTTTGTAACTTTAATGATTTTATACGATGACAGATTCCATTGGTAAATTTAACATCTTCTTATTAGTGCTTGGGCTGTGTCTGTCAGAAAGGCGGAAGCATAGTCAATTTGAATTATTACTTTTTATCCCTGACTACTAAGGAAATGGAATGTTTATTTTCACACCAAGAATAACAAAGTGTATGTTAGGGTCATTTCTTTGGAACTGATTTTCCTGAAGTACAGGTTGTGGTGCGGTACTAATTAGGAATAAGAAGTAAGAGTTCTCATTAACTAGAAAACTAGGATTTACAGAGCAACCAAACAGGCGGTTCCAGGGAATTTATTGAAATTCCGAAAAATTCCATTTAATTACAATTAATTTTCAAAAATTCCAAAAATTCTGCCCAACCCTGGGATTTTTTAAACCAGCAGTTTCAAATTGAAACTGAGTTTGTTTTGAAACCGGGACTCTGAAAGAGGACAGCAACCTGTATTGCTGCCTTAAAGGACAACAATATAAAAAAAAACAACATCACCCCCATGACATGTCCACACTTCCAGCAGCTGAAATCGCTTACTCACATTTGCAGCTGTGCTGCCCTCTCTTAGATATCACACAGCAAAGATGAGTGCTAAAAGCCTACCTCCTAGACGGCCCAGGGCCATGATTAACATATGACTTGTCATTGGCTGGTGGGAATGTCTGTTACAACCTATCTTCTACTTCTCTGCCAAGCTGATCAAGGGTGGGTGGAGGAGTGTTTTCTCACATGCTAGATTTGAATGACAGTTACAGGCAGACAGATTTGTTATACCCCCTTCACAGCATGGCTAATTGAAGGCAGAGAGAGGCTCGAAATCAGGGAGACAATGTATGGGGAGGGCTGCATACCTTTACTTTTTATAAAGCAATTGTAAAAAACAGGACAGATTTTTGAAAAATGACAGACAGGATCTGCAAGATCCTGTCTGTCATTTTTCAAAGATCAGGGAACACACAGTCCTGAGCGTTCTCCCTATGAACAGCACACGGCCAACTCCCCTATAGAGAGACTACCGACCTGAACGTTCAGCAGCTGCGCTCTCATTTGGGAAAGCCAGGTACACACAGTAACGATAAAGCCCTTGCCCTGTGTGTACCTGGCTTTAGTTTTTCAAAGTTTACATAGCAAACATCTTCTTCTTTAAAAATGCCATCAGTTCTGATTGGACAATCGAGTATGTGAATGTTCCAAGGTTTCCAATTGGCTAAGGGACAGAAGTACTGATCTCACCAACTCCTGTTTTTCAAGCCCAGTCCAGCTATTTAAAATCAGTTACCCATTGTATTTTAGCTCATAAATGAATGAAGAACAACTCAAGCTCTCACTAAAGATGAAAGTTTATGCTCTTATTTTAAGGCGAGGTGCCAATAAAACAAGTTGACTACAAAGCATTGTTTATACAATGACACACAATGAAGCCATTTAACTTCCTACAGTATTTGGGTGGTAATTGTCATGACACTGGAAAATAAACCCAGTAAAAAATAATGTCTTAGAATTAAATGCTGTCTGGAGAGGAGATACGGTAATATGGATTTATTTCGTTGTTTAAAGGTTCATGTCCACCCCCAAACTAAAATGTAACCCATTACTGGGATCAGAGCGCAGCAGAAGGGAAGGGCTGTAAGTACAGTTCTGAATCGTATTTTAGTAATTTGACACGGTGATTAGGGGTGGGCAGGGGTGCCCTACAAACAGAAAAATGTCTTTATTAGGGTGGACATGTCCTTTATGGAGAACTATAGAGCAATCACAGTTAAATGAAAACTACCTGGGGCAGGGAGGTAGGATTGGTACTTTTTACCTCCCAATATAGTTTCTATGAGGAACATCAGTCTTCCTGAAGATCTGCTTCAACACGATCCCTGGGAAGGCCCAGGGAACTTACCTGGAAGGTGAAAAGTGTATGTGCTGTATCTTTTCAATGAAACATTATTGGGAGGTAGGAACAATCAATCCTACCATTTTGCCTCAGGTAATTTTAATATTTTAAAAGTAATTTTCAACAAAGCCTATCAATTAAATACTGATGCGCTGTGGGATGACCTCTGAGACCTAAATATAAGTGGGCCTTTTTTTCCTTTTGCTTTTTTGATTATGCATGAGCTATTTTACACACAGGTGATTAAGGGTGTAAGGATTTACTTGTAACAAGTGGCATGTTAAATTATTCAGTATTACATCAGTGAGGTTCAGTTGGCATACCCCAGTTCAGTATGTTCCATTTTGCGACAATTGTCCTTTACTCAGTAAAGTTACTTAGATTTTTACTGCCATACGGATTCTGAACCTCTATACCTGGTGGTAGCTCCCACATTACACACAGTCAGCTGCTAAATTGGTAATAAAAAAATGAATGAAAAATGAATTATTGGGGATAACAGAAATTGCAGTTGCTTGCATAGAAATCTACTTGTGTATATAGATAGAGATATGTCTATCTTCATATAATAAAGTCCTTGGCCAACTGGAAGATGATTGGTGTGTGCCTCCTTTTTAATGGGCCAAGCTAAAATCCACAACTGGATAAATGAACAATCGCCCTCTTTTCAGCCAACCTTTAGCTTTGTGTCAGTACATCTTGGAATTAAATAAACATGTATCTTTTTTTTTTTTTAAATAAATAAATAAAAGGTTTAGTGCCTTGTTGGCTCAGTTTATTGACGGCTCTTTGGCTGTATCTTAAAAAAACGAGAATAAAATATCGCCACTGAAAGGCATCCAGAAATAGCTCTCCATAACAGGAACATGTTATCTGTCTTCTGTAAAAGTGTCCAGAACATCTCAATGCCTTACTGTCTCACTGTTTAATGGGCAGTAAACAGAATATCGTGTATCTTACAAAAAAAACAACGCTTGCAACTTCATTTTATTTTTTTGTACAAATCTTGCAATATATTTGTATGTTATAAAGGTATAACCTTGACTCTCTAGAGCTCTGCAAATCTTTGTCTGTGTTATTAATTGGTCAAAAGCAATCGGATGCTTTGCTATTTACTAGGCAATTAAATAATTGCTGATTGGTTGGTACTGATTGATAAGACTGGCAAACCTTCTTATTACGGTAAATAAGCTCCATTACTTTTATCTGTCCCTAAAACTAGTAATGAGTAGAGATGGGATCCGGATCCAACACAGAAACCTTCGGTTTCGAAATCCGAATGTTCTGTTCAAAACTGGGTGGGTCGTTTGGATTTCGGGACTTTGGCCATCTCTAGTAATGAGTAGGACCTTCTGTTGCGCCTTTTGTGGGCTTGGAATTAGAAATAGCTGGGAAGGAAAATAATTACCAAAAATCCAACAGGCTAGTTGCCCATTGCAATTATATTTGTTGCACTATTACAGGTATTCAGGTACAAATGTCTGTCGGTTGTGGCAGTAGTGGCCGCAGGCGACAGTTCGCGCCACTGATTGTACGTGATTTTCTAATCATCCCGGATTGGACAAATAGGGGACTGAGCTTGGTCGTGGCCACCGCACACACACCATCAGACATTTCTGTCTGGCCGACCAACGTCACTATTATTCAGTCGCCCAGAAATATCTGATGGTATGTAGCCAGCCTTACATTAGCTAGGACAAACTATGACACCACAGCCCTTTTACATTTAGAATGAGAAGTGTTGTATGTTCTTACATTTTATGGAAAGCCCTTAAACAATGTTCACGCACAGTTGGTTACAAGGCACCAAGCCAAGGGACAATCAGATGAGCACAAGATGGTCAATAAAAACAACTAATTACTCATAGTTCTAGCACAGATCTCCGGTACAGTTAAGCAAGTCTTCCCACAAATCTTCTGATTGAGAACACAACTTTGAAAAAATATTTTGGGCTGGTCAGACATCAGTTTCTATGGTTCTTCAGTACCTTATGTTTCCTTTTATAACATTGTGTAAATGACATGGTTATAGACAGTGTTTATCTATGTCATAGTAATAAAATAATAAGAACATACCTCTCCATTTGAAAATATACTTTTAATAAAGTATATTAAGTCTCCTAGGCATTTAATTACTTGTATAAAACCATCCGGGCTTTGGCTTATAATTGGTCATTAAAGTTCATGGTGACTTCTAATATCTTTATATTTAACAATAGGGGTGCATTACAATCTATATATTGTAATCTTTCAGCACATGTGTGTTTATATGTATACACAATAATAAGTTGTTTGAGTGAGAAGAGGCCTAACTCCATCTGAACATTGGCCATACGATCTAGTAATTCCATTGTTATATAAATGTTCTGAACGTTCCCTCAAACTATGAAGAAATACTGAGACATTGCCATGCAGACTTTGCAGATTTCCTGGTAAAATATTTTAAAAATGTTCAGAATAAGCCAACAGTGATCTAAACCTTTTTCAAGCATTGGAACTTTCCAAACAAACGCAGGCTGGTAATGAACACTATAATTACAATGAATCACGGTACAACGATAACGTTCACAGTTATGAAATAACATAGGACTGCAAGTGCTGCATATTGAGGTTAATGAGGTAACATTAGAAGGTGCCATTCACTCCCTGTTAACCAGGCATGATGCTGTAGATACTATACACCCACATATTAATTAAAAGGAATGAACTCAAACTTTACATCAATGTTCAGGTTCATTTTGTGATTTTGTTTATTTGTTAAAACAGAAATGAACACATCATTATATCCAGGGGCGGAACCACCAGGGAACAGGGGGAGCAACCGCAGGGGGGGGGCGGGAGCCAAGGGGGCCCCATATTCAATTTTTTCCTATGACAGAGCCTCCTCCCAGAAAACAACTGCGTATAAAGCATGGATAGGGGCCCCATCATAGTTTTGCAGGGAAGGCCCAGTGATTCCTATATTAGATTTAACCAAATATAAACAACCAGCAACTTGTGAACCAGAAGGGGAACTGCAGTTCCAGTTGAGTGGAATGTGAATGTTTTCTTACCTACACTGACTGTGTTATCTCTAAGGAGTTGACTGTGTTTACTATCATCATTGTTGATTTGGCACCTGAATTGGCACTTTGCAGTATGTCGGGGCAGTGTTACAATCAGTAGACTTGTTTAATTGCCACTGCAAACCCTACACTTTTATTTGTGGTAAGATTCACTGCACAGTTTTTAATTATATCCACAACTGATGGGTTTTTATGTGCAGAGCTTTTTATGTAGTGCATGGACTTACCAAATACACCAAATGAGTGATCCACCCAATGGACACAGTCAGGTCAAAAGACAGTTGGGGTTAGGTGGCCTGTGATGGAACATTTTTTAATATATTCCCAAGCAGGAACATTTTAAAATTACCCAGAAGCCTTTTTACTCATAAGGCTTATTTACATATTTAGCTGGGAAATTGAAGCCATATCTCTTGCCTCTGCCTTTGTGAATACTGTACACCAGTAACCCAAGGAATGCCTGTTCTTGTTATTTCACAGGGTTAAAATTGGTTCTGGACATTGAGCAGGATGAATATATCCCATTTCTCCAAACCACAGCTGCGGCAAGGCTCATCCTACACCAACAAAGAAGCTTCCCCTTTGTGAAAGACTTGGGTATTTATGCCATGCCAGGCACAGAGACCTCCATTGCTGTCCTTGTGGTAAGTGTCTGGGAAAGTACACTTCCAACAAAGCTATCAGATGGGACGGCTGCCAACTCTTGACTTGGCTAGAACCGGGTAAATCTAAAATGGGAGCCGCTAAAGCTTTTCCAAGTGTTTTATGGCTGTTTCTTGTGACCAGAATCTGTTCTTTAAAGCTGATGTTATCTTTAGCCAATTTAATTATTTACCTTCTTCATACAGTGTTACGTTTTACCAGGAGACTGGACAAGATTCTTGTGCTCATTCGGCAGGGTGTACAGAACTGGAGTAATAGGATGTGTCACAGTGAGAGAACCTATAATTCCTTAGTGATAATGCCAGCCTTAATGCCCATTCTTAATACCCAATCAATGCGCTTCTTAATGTCTCACACAGGATTTCTGGGTACCTCTCTGTATACATTATCATCAGCCAGTTATGACCTAATTTCCTCCTGATAGTATTTAGTATATAACACCAGGATAGCGACCCCCTAATTGGAGGGCTTGACCGAGATGTCAGAAAGATTATTAAAGGGTATGTCCAAAAAAATTTGGTATATCATTCCCCCTGTCCCCCCAGCCCCAACCGCTCTATTTATTTTATTAGAAAGTGCCCCAAACTTTACTTAACTCCCCTCTTTCCTCCGCCGCACTGCCAGGTCCTCTGCTTGCGAGAAAATGCAAGCAGAGGGGCGGGACCGGCAGTCGCATTTGTGATCACGGACGCGGCTGCCGGGAGTTCATTGCAGCGGAGGAAAGAGGGAAGGTAAGTAATGTTTGGGACACTTTCTAATAAAATAAATAGAGCAGTTGGGGCTGGGGGGACAGGGGGAATATAATATGGAAAGTATTTTATGGTAGGGGGAGGGAATCCTAATCGGGAGGGGGAGGGAGGGGGAGAAGGGCTGCAGTACGCATGCCAAACTTCTCCCGGAGGCCAGGTAGGAGGCAGTGTCCTATATGGACTCTGCTATCCTCCTGGTGGGCAGTTTTTGGGACTTTGCGGGGGGACTACAGGAGAACCATATGGAGCTGGGATGTGAGGTAAGGATTAAACTACACTACATAATGGGGCCATTACTGGGGGGGATTATAGTTTTGGGGGTGGACATGCCCTTTAAAAAAATTTTAAAGCTTCAAATCCATCAACAGTAAGATTATAATTTCCATTGAGTAAGTAACACTAGGTCCTAAAAGGCTAAGTATGTTTCCTTGCTGCATTGTATCCAGTGTTCTTGTGAAGGGGACACACTCTGGACATCCTGCCACTTCACAAAGATTTGAGATATGTCCTAGCTTGTTGCTCTATGTGGGTAAAACCACACAAGCTGTAAAATTCCCCATTTTGTAACATCACAAAATGTCCTGTCCCCAAACATGTTGTAGAGGTGAACCTTGGTGACCATAAACTGTTACATGGTGCTGGAGTGTCAGTACCCCTTAAAGGGGGAGAATGGAGCTTAAGCAGAGGGAGGTGTAGAGGTATAGAAACAGAGAGATGCAATATCATCCGCAAAGAGGCAAACATTTATCAATCCCTGTGGGTTTAATCCCCTATTTGTGGGCCTGCAAAATTGTCTATTAAAGGCACAGGCACCTGATGCAAAAGAAGAAAATGCTTGCTCTACGCAATGTCTCAGCCAATCACTGATGCGGATGCCAGTCCAGTCCCTTCTGCTTACTTCTGTGCACTGAAAAGACATGGGAGACAAGCAGAAGGCAGCGAGGGAATAAGGACGGGTAAGTCTGTATAGAGGCTGAATTGAACACTTTAAACCTAGTGAGGTCTAGGTTTTGGGGGATCTTATGTTAAAAACAATTCTATTTTAGGGGTTGGACATACCCTTTAATAGAAGAACATCTTTAAAACAGAGGTGTACCCTCCGTGCTCCTTACATGCCATGTTCTTGTAATGTAACTCACGCTAAGAGAAGAGGAGTGCGGAAGGAAGTATTACGTCCCCCCTAGTATATTAATAATCAGTTTTTGGTTTGGGATTAGAAAAGTTGTTTCGGAGAATTGTTTCATTTCTTCCCATATAGTATAAGTTTGAATTTAATTGTGATGGATATTATAGTTGTTTGCTATGTTATTTCCTTGTTACGTGTTTAAAAGGTCACGTGATCCATGAGCCTGACGAAAAGGGCAAATGGGCCTTGAAACGTTGCTTATTTGTACGGAATAAATATTTAATCTGTTTGTGTGATCCGAGTTCTTCCTTTGATTAGATGTGTTTGTTGATTTGGGAAATAGTACAGCCATATGCAATGAAGGCCAGATTATATTATTTTATATTTACAGTTTAAATTCAGATTATATATGATTGTTGGTGTGCATTTGTACAGACAGGATTCCATGTGAACCATCTGTACCAGGCCTAACTTTGTGATTCCGCTGACTTGTAGAAACATTTGCATTAATAAGGCCGGCAGAGTGAGGCTGAACACCAGCAGTGAAATGTCTATAGCCATTCATTTACTCCGATTATAGATTTATTGCATATATAGTACATTTTGGGGTTTAGTGAAAAGGATGCTAACAATACAATAAAGTAAAAGGATAACCGGACTATTTGCAATTTAAAGAGTAATCGTATCCCTTCAATGCCTTCATTTAAACAACCAGATTGCTGTAACCTTTTATGTTTTTATTTGACCTCAGGATCAGCTGGAACACATGGAGGCTCCATATTCTGCCTGCACAACAGACGGCTCTGATATTCCAGTGAAGAATCTGTATGCGCAGTATAACAGCTCCTACTCCATCCAGGTACTGAATGTGGGAACTTGCATTTCAGAAGGTTTTAAGCAGATTATCATTGTAAATGGTTAGGGGTGGTTAAAGACAAATAGGGACTCACACGTGTCCTATTGTGTGTGTGGGGTTGGGCTACTGGATACTTGATGGACAGCCACACTGCTTCTTCTTAACCTATTGCAAGTTGGAATGGAACAAAAGCTGGAGGGTTGCAAGGGGGGTGTATTTCCTTAAATTACTTTACTACCTGGACACATTTTCTTCTCCAGCCTTTTCCCATATTCAGTCTGCACCAGAAGTTGTTAACTGACAAAGCCAACTGACTTCTAGAAGATGAGCTAACCAATAGGATTACTCCACATATAAGCTGTAGGATCCAATGATATTTAGGCAAGATCCTTAAATACTGGAGGTGAAATCCTTCTGTCATCTAAAAAAAGCCTGTTCCAATCCGATATCTGATATGTATACTGTAAAGGTATACCCGATGTACTATTGTGTAAAAAAAATCATATGTTGTGTTATATCAAGTGTGATGTCATTGTTTGTTTTTTTGTTAATTAATAATATAAGAGGGAACTGCCATGCTGCTTTTACACTGTGTAACCCCTGGTCACACATGGACATTTTACAATTTGCACCCTACTCACTTTTTTTACAACCGGGGACCTCATATTATCATGAAGGGGCATTTCGTTCTCTCTTTCTCTCGGCCGCCCACCACATTAAAGATGAAATGAGTAACTAATTGTGTTGGCAGGTGGCAGATATAGATTTCATTTCAAGTAGAAAAGGGAAATCTCTATAGTTCCATTGAAACAATTACATTTAAAGGTACAGCGGTACAAAGCTAAAAAAGAAATCTCCTGACAAATAAAAAGTGATTAAACCATGAAACCTAATCGGGATTGAACCTGATCTGTAATATCGTTTTACACCAAAGATACACAGCTCCATTGAATTTGGCACGGATTGCTCGCTAATATTACACAGAGCGTTTGACTGAGATAAACAGGTCAAAGCTGGAACTGGATAAAGCCATCTTGAATTTCCTATTTTATCTCCGGCATTGTACAAATAACACATCTTGCTGGCTTAATGAATGCCAGTCTCTTATTTCCATGCCAGTTTGTGCCCTGGTGCCGTTCTAATACCAACTGGAACTGGTACTGCTGAAATAAAACCTAATACTATATATATTTAAACAGAGGTAGAGGCCAAAGTTGAAGGAAGCCCAATGACTGCTCTTGCAATAATGGTCTCCAATAGTCAGTCAGTGTCAGTTATCCCTACTAGCATAACAACGTATTTAATGCAATAGAAACAAGTAGACCTGGGTATTAATTGCATTTTTGCAAACATAATAATAATCTTTAACCAATTAACCGTAATACAGATAAGCAGAGTGTTGTAACATACTGATTACCAAACATTGTGGCAGAAATTGTGTCCAAATTTAAAGGTTCTGTATTCCCATTAAATCGACACTTTAGTTTCTGTCCCTTTAATCCATGTCTGATATATCCTTTCTCCTCCAGTCCTGTCTGAGATCCTGCTATCAAGAGCAGATGGTGCAAACCTGCCATTGTGCCTACTACCAGCTTCCACTACCAGATGGCTCAGAGTACTGCAATAACAAGGTCCATCCTGATTGGGGTATGGGCATTACTCAGTTTCCTAGATGTAAAGTTGTATTGGATTGGGAATTAGCTGGACATCCAGCTTTTTAATACCTTGAAATCATTCCCTGACATATATAGTAATAGCCCCTATATACTATGGCAGTAGGGTGGATTACTAAGTTTGTTTGGTCCATGCTTGAATTGGTTACAGTGGGTAGGGGCTATATATGTGGGTGCCTGGGGCCCATACTAGGGAAACAGACAAACACAATAAAGAAGACTAAAGACACAGATGGAGTAAAATAAACTAGGCAGTAGTGTAATCACCACTGTCCAATCACATTAGAGGAAAGAAGGAAGGGGTTGGCTAATACAAATCACTGTGTACTTGCCCATTTATCAGTTTGTTTCTAATTCGACACTTCAAACTGTGTGATACTAGAATGCTGTGTAGTAAAGCACAAATCATATGTTATTTAGGTAAATTTCCCAGCACCCATATCAAAATGAGAGGTAAGACACAGATTACTGGTTTTATATCAAGGTGTTCTGCCTTCTGGTTAAGTGTTGTTCTGTGACTTTAGTTGTCCTTTAAATCTGTATTTAGGATAGTTCTGTTAAAAATACCATGTAATAACTGGACTTTCATCTGTGTCCAGATAATCATTACATAACAACATCAAATGAATTCTAAATAAAAAAGAATCCTGGATGATGACAATTCTTTCTTTTTCAGTTCCCTGTTATTACAGTCTTCGGGATTCAGTTGCAGTCAGAGAAAATTGTATTAGTCTGTGTCATCCCCCATGCAAGTAAGTGACTTATTAGTAAAATGTCTATATTATTAATGTTGGTTTATTAGATTTGTAAAAATCAAATGTAAAAGAGACCCAGAATCCCATTGCAAAGCAAACTGGTCATGGAAAGAGTCTTGCTCCCTTCCCCATGGGATTTGTGTAAGACAAGACAATCATCATTTTCTACCAACATTTAGAAGAAACTGTATATACAGTAGGTTATACTGATCTCAAGCAAGGCCTATATACAGTAGATATACAGATCTCAAGAAAGGCCTATAGGAATCCGTTTCCATCTAGAAGGCAAGCACCAACTGATGCTATTTTTTTACATTTCCTTTAAGGCTCAAGTAGAAGCCCAAATGTTACCTTCAAAACCTTCTACTATCCTACAATGTCAAAATAACATAATATAAATACAGCAGCAGTGAGTAACTGGTCTCTGTGAAGATATAGCTGGGACTGTTTTAAATGGGAAAATTCTAGAACAGCTTCACCTCTGATTACAGGGGTTGTTTGAAGATTCCTGGTGATCCATTGAACAATGTAGTACAAAGTTAAAAGATGTAAGTGCTACTGATCTATTCCAAAATTCATGCAGGGTAGTAACTAAAAGGGGAGCAGATCCTGCAGACGAGCCAGGGGGGTTATCTTCTTATTTTGTCTATGGCAGAAAACCACTCCCAGAAAACCACTGTGGATGAAGCAGGGACGGATAGGGGCTCCATCATAGTATCACTGGGGGGCCCAGTGATTCCTAGTTAAGCCACAGAATTTATGTAAACAAAGAAAATGAGGCCCTGGAATGAAATGTAATTCATGCAGTCTGCTTACCCACATACATGGCAACATAGTACTGTATTGGATAGATCTAATATTAGGCCTTTTTTTTTTATACAAATACTAGACAACAATTTTTGCAAATGCATATAAACATAACTATATATAATGTCCCTGTCTTCCAGTGACTCAAATTACAAGATGGTTATCTCTATGGCAGACTGGCCTTCTGTAGGGGCAGAGGTAAGTGTCACATAAGCTCCAAAGAATGTATGTAGACTTCTATATACTATAGCGCGAATTGTCATTTTAGTTTGCTGTTGAAAGATCAAGTGGAACTTGTATTTTAGCCTTAGTGGGCACAACTGGTGCAGGGCATGACTTCATGTTATCATAAACGGGATGATGCATTATGTATGCAGAACACAATGTCACAAATTGGGTAGGGAAACTTTTGTAAAAGAGGCAGGATGATGAGCCAGTAATTTGTATCGCATTTTGAGCTGTGTGTGAAGGGTGGTGTACACAGTGCTTATAGATAAAGATAAACATATTGATCAAAAATATTTTGAGCTCCCAGCAATCTGTTTACCTACATATGATGTCATCAAAGACAAATCTTGTAATTTATGCCTTTTCCAGGTACCAGTTAGTGCTGCCTGTTTGATTTTTAAAACGTTTAACAACATGCTTTGCTCTTTTGATTGCTTTAGGATTGGATTTTTCATGTCCTTTCTTATGAGAAAAAATCCAGCCCAGACATCACTGTGAACAGGTAAAATGTCAGAATATTTATTTTTTTGTCCTTAAATAGGCCTCAAAAAAGAACAGACTTCTGGGTAATTTTCAGGTTTCCATGGCAGTTCATCAGTAAAAGCTGTCCCATTTGTTAGGTTTTGAAATGTTTATGGAAGCTGGGCACAACAAAGTGCTACCTGTAAGTTAGTTTTAAAGGGACACTATACTGAAAAAATGACTTTGCCTCATATTAATCTATAATTGAAAACATGCAAGTATCACTTACTCTGCGTGCTGCTGCATGCCTTCAATCCAGCACATGTTTTGCTCAGGAGCGGTATCCCCCCTCCCACTTCCATCCGACCTGACTTTTTCACACAAACCAACTGTCAAACCTGCACACAGCATTCCAACTGTCAAATCTCTGCCACCATTCCAGCTACAGCAAAACTGCTCAGAGAAAATTAGTTTTTGAGAACAAGGAACTTGATTGACAGCTGAAATGCAAGATGTTTTAGATTGGATATCTAAAGAAATAGGGGGCAGATCAACAAAAAAATATACAGTGGTGGTTGGGAAGAATTACAGTTTCCAGTTATGGTAAGTTTAAAATAACCTTTTTTTCGGTATAGATGCCCTTTAACTTGTCAGTACAGAATAGGCAGATCATATCTCACACTGCCACATATAAATGAACACAAAATATTAACCAAGAGATATGAGTACAGGTATGCTAAATCCACAATCCTTGGGTCTCATGGTTATAACAGTTCTACAAGCATGTGAGCTTAATTATCTTAACAAGCATAAAAAGTGATAAATGTAGCTATAACTTTTATTGCCTTTGTTATGTGTGAGATTTTCACTGTGTTATGTTCTGCACTGCTAATTGTGATTTCTTAATTTTCCCCACAAGAAATGGAATCATCCGATTAAACATCTACTTTCAGGAATTTAACTTTCGAAACATTGCAGAGTCGGCAGCTACCAATGTAAGTTTTCAGGGGAAAGAGGGCGTTCTAGTCAATTGCTAAATCTTTTAGTAAGAATAAATGTGTTTTATTTTTTATGTCATAGTTTAGGTCTATTGCCAAGGGATCTTGAGCTAGGTACACACAGTACCGATAAAGCCCTGATACCGTTGGATCCGATGGTATCGGGGCTTTATCGGTACTTTGCTTTCTCGAACGAGCGTACGCTGACCATTCAAGTCGGCCTAGCGCTTGTTCGGGAAAGAGGAAAAATTTCCATTGGCCGCGGTAGATCCCCTATAGGGGAGTTTGCCGCAGCCGAGGGAACACAGAGTCCAAAGCGTTCTCCCTATGCTGTGTATACGGAGAACGCTCAATCTGTGTGTATCCTGATTTTTGAAAAATTACATCTTTAAAAATCTTTCCAGTGCATACCCAGCTTTACAAAATGGCGTTCATTACAGGAAGTTTCCAATTATATTGTATCTGTATCATATAGAACCACACCACTAGCAAGTCACAACCTGAAAATATATTAACTATACATGATGAGTTTCCTGTAAACAAAAAGGCAATTTGTAGTTAAGACTTTTTAAAGGGTAATATAGCCCAAGGCAGGAGTCTTACAATTGCATCTCTGTGGCCGACTTGCATATAAATTATGTGGAAATTACTAGAACATTTAAATACAATACTCTGCTGCCTCAATAAAAGCACAAAGCATTTCACCTATAATAGATTAGAAAATGAGGTCCCATAAAGATTTGTCTTCCAGTGCAGCTTCCTGGAGTCTGGTTTACAAGCCATTCAAATTAGAATTAACAGCCACTAGTTGCATCTCAGCAATAAGGAAAATTGAGCGATCTGCCTCAGGAGGCAAAATCTGTCACCATTTTAAATCTGGGAGGATGGAGAAGTGACAGTGGAGGTGGCACGCCCATAAAAATGCCCATGAGAGCTACTCACCTATGAATTATTATACAACTAGGGTCTTTATTGCTCTGAAAAAAAGTAAACCTTTTCTTGAAAAATTAGTATACTTGTAAATCATATTTTGTGATATGCAACACAGAAAATTGGCACCCCTGCCTTAGCCATTTTGTGAGGTCAAAACTTTATTTAAAAATATTGACATTTTTCTAGTCTTTCTGTCTCTATAACAGGCCACCCTACCTGCTTTACAGCTGTTATTCTGTGGGCTGTATCTGTGGAAGGAGTTAGGGACCCTCTTCGGTTGCAGGGGCTGCTTTACTTGTAAACTCTAACCAATAAGTTGTCTGCAAATCTCCAATTGGCTGGATCATGAGGGGTGTGGTTGGCCAAAACTATATTATTAAATAAACTGCTTAACTATTGTTTGTGTGGCTCAGGGAGGAGAAAGGTTTGTGGTGCTGGCGCAATAGCGCAAAGGAAAACAAGCAAAACTTTGCATTTTCAATGTAGTATACTACAAATAAAAAATAATTGTTAAGAGCCCAGATGAGAATAAAACAAAATGGTGTCTTTGTTGTCCAACTCCGTAACTACATATATAGTCTGCTAATTTCTAACTGGGAGATATTCCTTTAGACTTCACCAAGTTTTAATCATTTCAATCTCTGTATTCTGTAAAATTGCAGGTAGTCTGGCTACTGTCCAACTTGGGTGGTCAATTTGGATTCTGGATGGGGGGTTCTGTCCTATGCATAGTGGAGTTCGGAGAGATTTTGATAGATTGTATGTGGATCACCATACTCAAACTTCTAGCTTGGAACAAGGACAGAAAGCAAAGAAGGAGGCGGCCTCAGTACACAGATGCTCCTCCCACAGTGTCTGAGCTTGTGGAGGCTCACACCAACTCTGGCTTTCAACATGAGGATTCAGATCCTGCAGGCATGGGTATACCAGGCACCCCCCCACCAAATTATGATTCTCTACGAGTGAATCCGGACGCCGTTAATGACATAGGCAGTGATGATGAGGAATTCTAAGGCTACAGTGTTTAATACATAAGACATGTACAACACATTTCCATTAACTATGTACTATAAGGGAAATAATAAAAATCTGCACTGAAAAAAAAACCCTCTGTTTGAGTTTTCGGTAGTGAATTGACAAAACTTATAGACATGATCTGTCACATGCTGGCATTACACTGACTTCACATTATAATTCAACATTCTATTCAATCAAATCAATAAATACTACGATCTTAAAATAACGCTCTTTGGCAATCTTTAAATAGCAATAAATAGTGACCTTTTAATAACAATGAGGGGTATATTTAAAGGATAGCTATAGCGAGGGTCCCTGGCCAACATAAAATGGTAACATTACCATTACAAACCTGTGGTACTGGTAATAAATGATATCAAAGGATATGTGTTCAGTCTTGGTATTTCCAGACTTGATTGCTTTATGCTAGTATTGAAGGATTTAGAGCTTGGTAAAGATCTCTGGATAAATACATTTATCTTGGGCCATTAAGAGGGAGATGCTTTAGGGGGTAAAATAGAGTTAACCTCATGCTTCTCGATGTTATATCGGGTTTGTGTGGGGTCAACTCCATTTTTCCCGGGCCTGCGACATTTCCTCCTAATGGCACAGGCGCCCGATGCAAATCAAAAAACGCCTGTTTTTGCGCTTGTAGCATGAAAAGAAATGTGATTTCAAAGGTGCCCTTACCTCCGCACTCCTTACCTGCCTCTTTCCCGTGATGCAGTAACTCATAATAAGTGAGTACTGTATCGTGGTAACGTGGCAGGAAGATGAGCGTGGCAGGTAAGTATTACATCTCCCTGAAAGTGAGTGCAATACCCTCTGTTTTAAAGGAATTGTACACTGAAAAAATTACTCTCATTTCAATCTATAAATGAATACATGTAAGTCGCACTTACTCTGATGTGCTTGTGTTGCTGCATGATTTCAATCCAGTATTTTTTCTCAAGCTCAGTCCCTCAGTCACCCAGTCCTCTGCCAGACTATCTGACTCTCTGTGAGGGCAAGCATGCTCCGTAATCTATATGAGGAAGGTTTGGAAGAGGGCATTGCCCACCATGCAGTTCACTTACCAACGGTCACCATTCCAGCTACAGAAAACTTTACATAACAGATGAATTTATGACACTAAGGCACTTGATTGACAGCTAAAATGTAAGATGTTTCAGACTGGATATCTCCAATAGGGAACAGATCAAGAAAATGGCACAGGGATAGTTGGGAAGAATTAAAGTTTCCAGTAATGGACAATTTAAAAAAAAACTAATTTCCCAGTGTCCATATCCTTTAAGAAGGCTCTACTGCACCAATAATTTCAATCCCTTATTGGGAAAAAGTGATGACCGTGGCGATAAATACAGATACCACACGGTAATTTACTTCCTAAGCAGTATGGGCCCATTCATGGTCGCAGGGGTTATTTTACGTCCACAACGTAACAAAGATGCACCTGGTAAAAGGGTCAACAAAAATTAAGCTAAATTCATCAGCCACAGAAGGCCATAGATAACAAGAGTGGTAGCATTAATGAGTGGTTTATTGTTTAAGGTTACAAATATAGATTAGGCCCCAGAAATGAGGAATCTTCTGAACAGTACTGTCAAGTCATGGTCGCGATGATGACAATACGGCCATTGACTGACAGACCATACCCAGAAGAGCCGTCTTCGAGTGTGCTCTGCTCCTGCGCGCTTGTAGCCATCTTGAAACAGAGGGCAGAAGGCTGGACTTCCATCAAGGGATCGGCAGATATGGGACTGTGCATGGAAGTGTCAGATCAAGGCAATTTTCCATTAATTTAAAAATCTTTACTTATTTTTTTGGGTGGACATGCCTTGCCCTTTGAACTAAACACTTCTGCTAGTAAAGACATCACAAGTAGATTTACACTAATCTTGTCCACAGAAACTATCTGACCATACTAAAGCTGCAAAGAAAAAGTTAGTGGAGTACGAGTGATCAGGAGACTCCCCCACTCCAAAATATTGGTTTAATGACCCAGCAGGATGGATCACTAAACAATATCAGGGGAACCTGCATACAAGTGGAGGATAAATTGATTGTTCATCTGCCTCTTTGGACAACAATTATGAAACATGCACATAGTTTAACTCCTTGTTTACCAATAGGGTAGGGCTGCACACACGAGTTGTACCCTTGACATTTCTTTACTACTTGTTTTAAGAACTAATAATAGTTACTAGCCAGCTAGGAGAGTTGTTCTCAGACTGTGGCACTCTTGGGAGCACAAATCTGTTTTATTTTTGGAACACAATTTGCAAAACAACTCAGCGTCTATTAAAGAGAAAATTACAAATACAAATTTAGGCTCCAATGATTGATCTCGGTGAACAATTAAAGGTTCCAAAAATAGATTTCACTGTCAAATTAGAAGGTTCCTTGTTTCTAAACACCTGGATTGGCCAGAATTTTAGTTGGATCTAGTAGAGATTATGCTCCACTTCCATTTATATAGATTACACGTGTTTCCTTCATATCTGTGGTATTCAGTAAGTTCAATTGGACTTTAGACTTGAAAACGTTTTGCTAGTCATCCGATCCGGCTGTCTCAATTCAGAATGACTTGTACAAGAATCTGTTGGCAATAAGCAAAATTACTTCAAGATCTAAAGTCCGGTGGAATACCACAGACATACCATGGATGAATGAGAACCTTAACAAGCACTAAGATCTCACGGTTGTTTCAAGAGATTGGTGTCATCTCTCAGGTGATCCATCTTTACAATCTTTGTTATAGATTCCATTTAGGTTTTTGTTTTTTATCCAAAAACATGTTAGAAATGCCATGTGTTTTAAAAACGGTTTATTCCTCTGTAAGATACATAGCAAAGTCAGTAATCAAGTATTTTACACATAAATTAAATAGGGTGAAAAGACAGGGATAAAGCTAGAACATGATGACACAAAAAAGGTTTATTGTCATGACCGAATCAAAAGTAATCAGATAATTTTTAAAAAGCGGTTATTCCCCTTGTGACGGCTGCTTATTCTCCGTGAACCTGGGATGGCCCATGTTCAGTTTTACCTTGCAGGACCCACCATGCTTTTAATTACACAAAACCTCCACATCCAGGTTAAATAAAACATTAATGTGTAGAAAACACAAACCAGGTCCCCATATTTTCTAGATTTAACCTGCATTTACAGTCCGAGGGCCTTGGTCGGTTCCATTTGGCCAGTATCTTCATTTCCACCCATTCTATAGTATTTTAAGGATACTTAGTTCAGTTTGTAAATGAAACCATTCAGAATTCAATGCTTCTTATGGCTGCGATAGTCAAGGAAAGTTTTCTGGGCAAGGTCTTAGCCACCTGTCTGTATTCGTCAGGTTTGGTCTTCAGAAGTGTACCAATGTGTTGCATAGTCTTGGTGGGTTGTAAGCCTAATGCATCCATGACGTTGATGAGATAATCTGGCAAACAAACAGGGCAAGATGGAGAACAGTAAAACTAGATAAACAGCATCAATATGGAGCATTACTAGACATAGGTTTACATTAAGCAGTTATATATATGGCACAAAGTATGCACTGTAATAACACTATAATACATAAGAGGCTCAAATTATAATGGGAGCAGCAGTGAATTGTTTTTTATAATATTCACTCAGCGATTACTGATTATTATAAGAAAATGTTCCTCTGCAACTCCCATACCCTTCTGGCCATCGGCCGTTCCAACCCCATAACGTTTATAAAAATGTTAAACTGTTGCTTTAAAGGTAGAAGAAACTAACCATGTTTTTTTTTTTCTTTTTCCAACCTCAGGTCAACCAGGATGAATCACCCGTAACTCAGTGATAGTTTTATTCACTTTTGAAATGACAGCATCGCATAACCATTTTTAAAGCTGTACATGTTTAATATTCTGGTAGAGGAGCCCCCCAAACCCCATTTTTTGTAATATTAAGGCTGAGGCCACACTGCAACGCACAAGAATCGCGGACAAAATTGTGTGCGCTTTTCTTGTGCGTTCGCGTTTTCGCGCTATGGAAACGCTGCGTTAACGCACCATGCGTTACCAAAACACGAACGGACGCGCAATCGCATGCGCATCGGAAATCACAGGAATTTTCGCATTCCCGTGATTTCCATTTTAGCGGAAATCACGGGCGCAAACGCGATCGCGAAACGCGTACGCAAACAACGCGCTAGTGTGGCCTAGCCCTAAGACATTTTAAAGATGCATTTAAAGATGACATGGTCCCTCGATGCCTGGGCGCTGCCCACTGCTTATGTATTATAAGAAAAAATGTGCTTCTTCAAGTCCGTTGACTTGGTCGCACACAACAAAGAAAATGTTTGCAGTTTAAATCTGCTGAAGGCTCTCACGCTACTTTCTTTCTTGCTATTGTGTCCTCTCATGCACTCAAGTGGGGCCGCAGCCTTAAAGAAGCCTGTTAGCACTTATCATCTACATGTACACTCATCCCCAGGTCTTCTAATCTTACCAGTGCTCTGTGTTTGTTTTCATCTCGACCCTCATGTTAGATCATGCTTTTAGTACAGGATAACTTAAAGATTTGTTGATTATAAGAAATCATATACCCCCTTCTGTAAATTATATAAAGATATAATCTTCCCAGTCATTAAATGGGTTTACCCATTTATACCATATATATATCCATGTATCTAGCTATTTCTTACCTATATCAGTTGCCAGCTGTTTTGTGGAGTGAGAGGTCAGCATTGGAATCTGTAAAATTACCTCACAATAGGTCTGCATGGTGGCCCGCGCAAGGGAACCCAACCAGTAATCTGCCATGTTATCAAGTTCTGGCGTTTCCTCTCCTGTAAGAAATTGCATGCCTCAAAATAATAAGCAGTTTCTATAGAGAGCCATATCATGCAGTAACATTTTAATTTCCACTTTGCTTTGTGGACAAAACATTCCAACCTCTTTCATGTGACTAAAATTATACCATTTATATAGATGTTGATATCTAGAAATATAAGCAATAATAGTATTTTACACAGTAGCTACACAAGGTCAGCTACCTATTACAACATTTCATATAAGAACCATAGAATTAATTGGTTTTGGTACTTACCTTGCTCAGGTGGGTATGGTAGTTTCCCAGCATGCAATGCTAGTTCTAAAGTTGAATCTTCTGGTGTGACAAAAGGCTCTAAATGCAGTGGGAGGGACATGAGGTACTGTCCAATCTGAAAGCAGCAAAATTACAAAGAACGGTGAGGGTTGCACGATATGCAGCTAAAATGCACTGGTTTGTCTTTCAGTCTATTACTTACATTGCTAATATATTCAAGGGGAGTTAGACTGAACGTAGGAAGATCTTCAGTCAGTGTCTCACCTGAACCTTCACAACCCCAACTCTGATTGAAAAAAAACACATTTTTAGAAATTAGTATACACATATACCACTCAGGAACCATCACAAGTTATTTAATAATGTACAAAAGGGGCATTTTGTGCAAATTGTCAGCTTGGTCACTTTTTTTATGAGCCTGACAGTAATGTCAATATGTTGCAGTGATTTTAGCAAGCATGTCCAAGCAATACTCTATGGGGCTAATGCAATAAGAGGTGCAAAGCTTTGCCTGCAGCAAACATTTGATTTTTAGCACAGGCAAACTTTGCACCTTTTAATGCATAACCATATTATTGATCTGTAGGGGACCAACTATTCTAGTGCCCCTACAATAAATTGGCCCTCTCTGTGGTTGTAACTTTCTCTAAGCTATTTTCCCCTTTTATTTACAATATCACTTACAGAAAGGTAGAAGTTGTGTTAGGAATTTACCTCCAACTTGGGAACCAGAAGAAGTTGTTGCTTTATATGCAGAAAGACGGAATCGAACGCCAGCTGATGTGCCACCTGGTTCTGCCTTGTGAATGCGGATCGAGATGCAGCAAGAAGACTGGCACTGACAGCTCCCTTCTCCTGGAAATTGCAAACATGGGGGGTTAGAAGAGCTACAGGTAGGCGGGGACATTAATTTTCCTTAATAGAATGGATAGAAATTCCAGTCTCTTACTTCCTATCCTATCACAGATGTCAGGCTGCCGTTTACTAAAAGTTTTTTTAAGCAGCCCTGTCATCTGCCACTAGCGAAATGCTACATATAAGGTTCTGCTGGCTGCAAAACATCTGGGCAAAAAAAGGGGGGTGTGTGTGTGGAAGAGAAACTAACCACAACTTTAGGATTAGAGAAAGTCTAAACAAGAAATAAATCAAGTATTAAACCTGACATATACACTTGGGGCTAAAAGCTGAACCTGGAAGCCCGTTTTTTCATATACTTGTGATGTGCCTCACTTTTTCCATATAGGATTTTGACTGAAACTTCTGAGAAATGTATTTTTCTTAGACTAAAAGCTTCGTTTACATGGAACCCAGCTTTTGTTTACGTATCCAGGACAAGTTTCTTCCCTAGTATTACATACACAAGGACTGTGTGTTCCAATTAATGTTATGTCATATTTTCTATCTTATAATCCTTATCACAGACCTTACTCATCATTAATCCCTGCAATTAAAAAGCAGCAAGGAAAAACAATCCAGTTAAAAGTTTGCGTATCCCAATAAATAATCAAACACTTGGGGCCACAGTAGTTAAATACAATCACTACAATCAATATTTACTATATTACAAAATAGTTCAGACAAACACATTCTTGTGG
>JAACNH010004142.1:0-25391 GCA_019447015.1 Hymenochirus boettgeri | reverse complement strand
CTAGTAATTATATAGGCACATGATAGTCTCTCACAGTTAGTATGAAAATACAGCAAGTACGGTAAAGACAGTTATGACCGCGGTGAGCGCGGTAAAGACAGCAACAAATATCTTCGCACACAACATTATATGTATGTATATGTTTATATATGTTACATACATACAGACATTACGTATTTACTCCACGGCCCCCCCCGCCCACGTTCCCGCCGCTGGCGCATCCCACCCCTCCCCAGCCCCCGCCCTCCCCGCTGATGCGGCCTCCCCCGTCCGCCGCTCTTGCCCGGCGCCCTGGTGGGCGGCTTTTGCCCATCCCTCTTGCCCTTTTGACCACCCCCCACCGGGGCGGACCTGCCCCTTTCCGGACCCAACCGCCCCCTTCCCATCCCGCCGCACTTAGCCCCCACGGACAGACACAGAGTAACAAAAAAAAAAAACCCACCCAAGACCCTACAAACACCACCCCTGACTACTATACCAAGGGTCTGCCACGACATTTGCCCCCTACATAGCAGCAACAACGCCCCATGCCTGTTGCCGACCAACACTCCCCCACCACTCCCCCCCACCCCCCACCCCAAATATCTTAGAACAAAGGCCTTTATGGTTGGTCTTAACACAGTGATCTTCTGTTGTGGGCATCTGAGACAAATTAAAGTCTGCCTGCATTCAAACGATCGTTCCAACCTTAACGCGGTCTTTGTGGTTTCATCCCATCCAAGAGTTGGCTTTATGTATGAAGAATTCTTTCTATTCTGATTCTATTTTTCTGTTATTTGAATATTTAAATTAGTTTTCTTTTTTTAAAGGGTATCTCCAATGCTGAAAAAACCCAGTTTTTTTTGGTTTTTTTTTTCTATCTGAAAGTTAACGTCCCCCATAAAAATCACCTATGTCCATTGCAACAGACTCTGGCAAGCTGTGTAGCTCCTTGGGGGGGGGGGGGGGGGGTGTCTGCTACTGTGCGGTGCACGGCTGTCACGTCAATGTGCCATCATCACATGCATATTCATGGATTTCGCACACCCACTTGACCCCAGTGATGCCTGATGTAAACAAAGCCTTTCCTCCCTGTTTTTTCTCGGCATGGATCAGTATCACAGCTGAGGAGAGACAGAGGGAGGATAAGTTATAAGGTTCAGCCACACAGCTTTATGTAAGAAGGCTGGTGTGTATGGACGTGCTTTTAACAATTTCATAAGTAATAGTATTTACAGGAACCAAATTCTGTGGGTAGTGTTTGGAATGGAGATGGAAGTTGCATTTCAGAGTGGGGATGATGGGAATTTTTAGAAGCTTTATTGCAGGTGGGGGGGTTGGGAAACAGAAGGTGTTTTTCAGAGGAGGCTGTGGGGGATGCACAAGCTGTATTCAGGGGGGATGCTGGGAGGCCAGAAGGTGTATTTTAGAGGCTATAAAAGGACCTACGTCAACTTAAGCCCAACATTTGTACAATATGAAATGAACCGTCTAACAGTACCATAGCTAACATAGTATTGGAGGTTGTATAAAGACATACGTTCTATCTAGTTTACAACCTTTATATCCTACCCATTAATGTCCTGTCTAACCGTTACATAGTAACATAGTATTGGAGGTTGTATAAAGACATACATCCATCTAGTCCTCCCCCTTTATACATAACCCGATTAATGTCTAAACTATATTTGTATAATGAATGTATAATATACTGGTTAATATCTCATGTTAGCACGACAAGGCACAGACAAAACTATATATATATATATATTATATAATATATATATTATATATATATGGTCTGTGGCCTTGTCCGTGCTAACATGAGAGATATACCTATATATAATATCTTACAAATACATATAATACATTAATTTAGACATTATTAATAATAATACATTATTTACAGACATTAAGACTGTTATAATAACGGGCGTCTAGAAGCCCAGAAACCCCCTCTTATTGACATTCCCCTCCTGCTGTGAAGCACACCCTCTGTGCAGCCCCCACTCTTTTCTGTGAAGACCCCCTCTGTGTGACAGTCCCCCCCTCTGGACAGCCACCCCATGTCTGAATTCCCCCCTCCTCTGCTGAAAGTCCCTCCCTCGTGACATCCCCCCCTCTGTGACATCCCCCCCCGTGACAGTCCCTGTCCTTCTGTGACAGTCCCCCTCTTTGACAGTCCCTCCTCTGGACAGCCCCCCCTTTGACAGCCCCCGTGACATTCCCCCCTCTTTGACATTCCTCCTCTCTGACAGCACACCCTCGGTGACCAGCCCCCCTCCTGTGACAGTCCCCCCCACTGTGACAGCCCCCCCTCTGTGACAAGTCCACTCCCTCTGTGACAGCCCCTCTGTGACATTCCCCCCTCTTGCTGACAGTCCTCTTGTGTGGACAAGCCCCACCTTTGAAGCCCCCTGTGACATTCCCCCCTCTTTGACTTCCCACCCTCTGTGACAGAACCCCCCCCTGTGACAGCACCCCTCTCTGACATTCCCCCCCTCTGTGAAAGTCCCTCCCTAGTGTGACATCCCCCCCTCTGTGACATTCCCCTCGTGACAGTCCTTCCTCTGGACAGTACCCCCTCTGTGACAGTCCCTCCTCTGTGGACAGCCCCCCCTTTGACAGTCCCTCCTCTGTGACAGTCCCTCCCTGTGACAGCCCCCCCTTTGACAGCCCACCTGTGCATCCCTCCTTGGACATTCCCCCCCCCTCTGACAGTAATCCCCTCTGTGACAGTCCCCCTCTGTGAAAGCCCTCCATCTGCAGCCCCCCGTGACATTTTTCCCATCTGTGAATTTCTCCCCCCCCTTTTTTGTGACAGCCCCCATGTGACATTTCCCCCCTCTGTGCCATTCCCCCCCGTGTGCCAGCCCCCCCCCTGTGACAGCCCAACCGTGACATTCCCATTTCCTTGACAGGCCCCCCTTTGACTTTCAGCGATTGAAGCTTCTGAGTTCAGCGCTTTAGTTAGCGATAGCAGGAGGGGACCGAGGCTATTATCCTGCCCCCGTGCAAAGATGGAGCTTTGCAGTTTCCAGGAGACTTGTAGAATAGAAGACCAGAAGAACGTTCCTCCTTGCCGGGGAGGAACGAGTACTAAAGGCTTCCGTCCAGAGTGTCTCCTCTTACCCAGATGATGGCCGGGGTCCTGGAACACAATGGCATTTGTACAAGGTGAGAGTTCACTAAGGGAATGGAAGGGGACTCTCCTTGTATCTGGGCATCATTGTCTCGGTGGTAGTCTGCAGTGCATGCTGCGCCGACTTGTTCTGTAGCCATGGTGAACGCTCTAACGCTAATTTCCCATGGAGACAGAACACTGTGCAGCAGGGGGTCAATTCCTCCCGACGTGGAGACTTATTATTTCTGCGCAATGCATCGCCGCGTCGGGGATTCTCAAGCAGGCAGGCACGAAAATGAGGGAGGATTGGATGCCGTATTGCATACAGCATCAGAAGATTACATATATTTTGATTGTATAGCACAGAGGAGGCTGTAATCAGGGTGGTGCGTAACTTTACTGACACTGCTATTGGAGGCTATATATAATTTTCAGGGAGATACCCTTTAAAGATATGATCCAAAACATATTAAAGAGTTAGTTTGTCACCCAACCAAATTATTCACCTAAACCCCCAGACAACAATATTTATTTGATTTCATGATCCAATAATAAGGATAATTTCAATTATATATCAAACAGTGTTATCGCCCATATTTACAAGAGCCGCAGCGCGAGGTTCTGGAAGGTTAAAGGCTTAAATCCTTCTTTAATTCCCAAACGACACCGTGCAAGCAGGCGCTAGCGAGTTAATATGAGTGTGGGTGTTTTGCACAACTTTTTAACAGTAGCAATGCACCAGGAGGCACAACATGATATTGAAGTCCATATGGGAGATTTTACCAGAGCGATAGCGGCGGGAAGGTACTAGGTACTAGCATGGTTTTATGGTGAAATAGATCAACCAAAGTAATACAAAACTGGTTTTTTTTCTAGATAGCTTTCAGTTTTATGCTCAACTTTACTCTAGTTCCCCCTATTTTCACTGCAAGAAAAAATCTCACACTCAGTCCCGAGTAAACAAAACCAAAAGGTTGTGCTTTTATAAATCTGCTCTTAATGTTAATAAAAGCAAGGTATAGAAATGGTGACGGGAGACTTTCAGTTGAAATGACGTTCCAATTGTTGTTAGATTTTAAACTTGACCTGGGAGTATTGTAGATTATAAAACTTGTAACTATAAGGCCTGGTACATCATTAGCTAAATGTCCAAATGCCATCCACCTAGGAAGGCTACCGGCTTTCCTATAAGAAACGGGCAATTGAAAGAACTATAGAAAATCTGCCATCAGCTTATTATTATCAAGATAAGCCAATAAATAAACGGTTAACTAAGCAAATATACTTTCTTAATGTCAAGGAATCTGTTATTAACAATGACAGTGGAGAGAAATAGGTACATTTTCAGCCAGTTTCAGTGCCATTAAAGCTCTAGCAGTCAGCTACATGAATATTTTTTAAGCTATGGGATTGTGATGATGCATGGCTAGGTTTTATTTAAAAAATGGTAAAAAAACTTATATGAACTAATTAGAGAGGAGATGACAATGTTTAGTGAAGTAGAAACCAGGTCTTAAAGGAGAACTTAAGTCTGATTTAGATTTAAAACTTATCTATCCCAAATGATCTTAAATTAAGACAAGGAAGCAAATTCCTTACCTGTAAGGGCTAGACCCACGATGTGCCATAAGAACTAGCGATTACAATGGAATGCCCATGCCCACTATCTGCACTTAGTTGTGCTGTGTTTTGGCAGGGCTTATACAATCACCATTTTTTTTGGTGCCGCATCCACATGGTGTTGTCACTTGAACTCGATTAAAATTAAAAGGACGCGCCTGCGGAACCTTCAAATCTAGAGTTGGGGATCTGACCATAAAGCATTGGGTTTTTGCTCTCATCTGGAAATTTTGAGGCATTATTCTTGTTAACAAGTGCGGTTTTTTTTTTTTTTTTCTGGCAGACGATACATACATTGTAATAAGTCACCACTACAGCATTAAAGGAGAAAAGAACAGTAAACCAATTTTTTTTTTTGTGAAAAACAAACCCACTCAAAACACCAATAAGCTAGAAAATTCCACTCAGGTAAAGTGTATTAAAAAAAAAAAAGTAAATGAAGCTGGTTAAGAACTGGATGAAGTATCTGGGTATGTGCAGTGTCAGACCACACCTCCTGACACTCAAGTCACATGCTTCCTTGCTGATCTGTACAGTAAAAGGATTGGCTTAAGGGGGAAAATTATTAATGGGTTGACCAACTGTAACATTTCTGCCAAGCCTAAGGACGAGGCATCGTGCAGAACATATGTCGTTGACCAACACTGTGGGATACTAGAATGCTGAGAAGTAAAGCACAAACCATAGTTTATTTAGGCTAAATGTCCCAGCGCATGTATCAAAATGAAAGTAAGACACAGATTACTGGCTTTTATATCAAGGTGTTTGTTCTGGTTAGTGTTGTTATGTGGCTTAGTTGTCTTTAAAGTAATATTGACAGAAAAAAAGATGGTTGGCCATAAGAGAATGGGGTAGGTGGGTATATGAATTACCTTCAGGTTGAGTTTTTGGAATTTGTAGTAGTTAGGGGAGCAATATGAGAGTAAACCACAATGACATATTTTAAGGTGGGATTCATAAAGATTTCAGATATACATATGTATGTGATAAGACCAAGCTAAAGAAACTGAATATTCATGATATTGTGAACTTGTTGAGAAACCAAATTGACACTTGTCGATAAAATTACAGTAGCTTAAAGGGGCGGCAGCTCAGTGGAAATTATCAAGATTTATTAACGTAAATTGTTAGTTTTAGTGTAATTTACTTCTTAGTGATTCTAAATATTTTCTCTCCCATTTTGAAAAAAAAAAAAAATATCAGTGGATTTCATACCTGTGATGTTCCCTGCTGTGACATTAATGAGCTGACATTTTAGGTTCTAACGTCCTCTTCTTCCCAGGGATGACACTACATTCGTGGAATGTTCCTAACAGTAATTACTACTGATTGGCTGGGATGGTCAAAGATGCTCAGATCTCTACTGAGCAACTGAATCAACCCGGCGCTGCGGTCCAGGGTACAGCATAACGGGTCTCTAATAGGGCGTCCTGCAAACAGGAAGTCAGTAGTTCGGTTGCCTTTATTTATAACAGACAAAATGCGCTGAATGGCAGATTAAGGTCATTGGGAATAAAAAATATGCTCTTTTTTTGAAAGGCTATGTATGTGCACTGAACTTCCCCATTTAAAGTCTGATCTATGTGAAGGATACAGGTTAAGGAGCCAGTGGCTTCCAGTTCTCTAGAAACAGCAGAAACAAAGTTGATCAATAGGCGTTTGAATAGAAATCTTGTATAGAGATTTGTACTGCCGTATTTTTTCCGTAGCGGCATGAACATCTGATGAAAACCTGAAACCATTTGGGCTGTATTACTTTTGAGAATTACACATCTGAGCTTTTTGTGACATATCATAACCTCGAATAATCTATTAATAAAGAGATGAGTAGACGCTACTGAGAAGGTTTCCACAAAAAGGCACTGTGCCTGCCTCTTCAGTCACCAAGCGGGCTGAGCCACCTCTTTTCTGTCAGTAAACAAAAATAATCCTCAGGACTGGACCTTTGGTTTCTGTTTCTCGACAAAAATGGTGTCTTCGTTTGCACGTACAGATACGGATTGCAATGGCGATTCAGGGAAGTATAAATGGTTACTTTAGAGAAGCTAAAGCACTATATTCATCATATATACATGATATGTATGTTTTACATTAATGTGAACAAATCGTTTGCAGTCTTCAGGCTATAACTTAAGTGTAACCCCCCCCCCACAACAACACACACACCTAGCACCTACTGTATTTATTGAGATACAATTCCATTAAGGTAAAGATCATAGTTTTATAATTTTATTCTTTTTTTAAGTGAGCCTAACAACATACATACAAGAAAAGATAATCAATGCACATTCATAGGCCCATACAATATCATATGATCTGCACATTGGCGTTATAAACAAAGGGGTTTAGTATACATTACGTGAGCACATTGAATGAAAGCCTTACAACTAGTCAGGTAACCCCAGTCTGGAAGTCCTAACTGTTCTAACCTTTTTACTTACCATTTACAGTTGACCATTAGCAAACTGTTGCATTTTCATAATTGTGCCCTGGATCATATAACAGGCTTTCTGACTTCCTCCCAGGCCCTTTGGCTGTTTAAAATGAGGAAGAGGCCATCACCAGTGCTTTATATTAAAGGTTTAGGACATACTGTGATCACATAATGAAAAGCCTTCCAACCACGTCAAGGTAACCCAGTCTGGAAGGTTCCAAATTCTAACCTTTTTTTTACTTTACCATTACAGTTACCATTAGCAAACTTTTGCATTCTACATATTGTGCCATGGACCCTTAACAGGCGCTTTCTCACTTCCCCCCCCTCAGCCCTTTGGCTTTTTAAAATGAGGGAAGAGGCCATCACCAGTGCTTTATATTAAAGGCTTAGGACCTACCATAAAAGGGGCCGTGTTGGGGGTGCTCTAACAAAATGGAAGCTTGACCTGGCTTCCCAATCAATACATAAAATACAAGGACTGTGGAAGTGCATACTTATTGGTCAAACATTTATACAAACATAGAAACCAAGAGAATCAATGCAATTCCTAGGCCCCATACAATATCATATTTTCTGCCACATGCGCATACTTTATAAACAAAGGGTTTTAGTATACTTACTGTGATCATATGAATGAAAGCCTGCCAACACGTTCAGGGAACCCCATGTCTGGAAGGTCCTGATTCTACCTTTTTTACTTCAATTACCATAAGAAGAAAACTTTTGCATTTTTAATAGTTGTGCACTGGATCCATATACAGGCTTTCTCACTTCCCGCCAGCCCTTTGACTTTTAAAAGAGAGACAAGGCCAATCCACCCCAGTACTTATATTAAAGGCATAGGACCGCCCATAAAAGGGGGTGTTGGGTGTGCTATAACCACATGAAAGCTGGCAGGCTCCATCTGGACAAATGTTGAGATATATATTTAGCACCAGATGGAGACACCCTAATGTGTAAATTTACCAGCCATTTACATTTGCCCATACTTCCGTTTCTGTGCATGTATGTCTTAGGGCTAGGCCCCACTAGGCAGCGTGCAAGAATCATGCAATGGTCCCAGAGCCTTTGAGGTCTGCCCTTTTGCAGCACATGCATGCACGAAAGGGTTGGAAGGGCGCGGAGATAATGGGGCCATCCCATCTCTTTTTGGGTGTGCGCTGAGCGCTGAGCTAATACAGCGCTTAGAGCCCAACACCAAAATAATCTAGTGAGACCCTAGCCCTTAGCCGCTGTAGAGGCACCATTGTTGTGTTAAAGCGACCACAATATATTTTTCTATTGCCACACATGATTTAAAAACCCACCATGTCCCAATGTAATATTGGAGGTACTGTTTGTTTACTTATTCTGAAGGGGGCCGGTGCCTTACAAAATCTTTTTTTCAGTGCACCCACTGCCAAAAATTAAAAGTTGTATTCGTGCTAATATTTAAGCGTATTTTTAATCAGGGCAAAAAGCCCCATAACAGGGACTTAAATTCCTTGTTACTGCAAGGAAATCGATTGCCTATGTTGTGTCATTTTTTTTTTTTTTTTAAAGGCAAACTAAATCATTCTTCCACATGTGATTTGATTGTTAATCTTTCCTCTTTATATTGGCTCATTCAGAGCAGATGGTGCTGGAAGCACTCTGCATCATTTCAAGTTCTGGTGCCAATTACAAACTTTGAGCCAACTAAATGTTAACCTACTACAAGCATTCACATTGAATTTCTCCCTTGGTTTGTTTCGGTGCCTGCCAGCAATAATGTTCAGATTCTTCATGTTCTATCCAAAAAGAATTTTATAGTGCTAAAGCCCGCCGTGGATACCAATACAATTGTGTAATTAGATGGACAAGAAAACTCTAGGCACCGTTTATTTCACTTGCATGAAAAACAGATGACTTTGGAAAGGGCTACCACATGTGTTCCGTTCCTCAAATGTCTCTGAATGTTCATTTCAAAGCAGGTAAGTGGAGATATTTTTATATCCCTATTCTCTGATCTTGGTAGACAGCTTATTGAAGAAATAAGCCTAAGGGCAAGGCCACTCTGCGCCCGCACATTCTAGTGCGATTTAACTTGGCTTGTGATATTATTGAGATATGGATAATAAACAAGCCACAGAACAACAATGAAACCCCCAAGGAGGGCAGCCAGAACACCTCTTGATATAAAACCGTAATCTGTCTTTACTTTTACTTTTAACTTTTTAATAAGGCGCTGCGAAATTTACCTAAAATAACATATGGTTTGTGCTTTACGTCACAGCATTCTAGGAATCACAACAATTGGGTCAATGACCATTATGTTTCTACCACATGGCTCAGTCCTTAGTATGCAGAAACGTGTCTGCGTTGGTTCACACCCCATTAATAATCTCTAGCAATAAGTTTACCGGACAGATTAAAGCAAGAGAAGCAGGTGACGAGGTCAGGAGGTGTGGTCTGACACTGGACATACACACAGATACTTCATCCATTCTTAACAGCTTACAGCTTATCTTAATACCAAGTTTAATGAAGTGGGATTTATAGTTTATTGTGTTTTTAGGGGGGTTGTTTTCAGATTCTGGAATATAAAAAAGTGGGTTAGTTCTCCTTTAATGGAGAGCCACCTTAAGGACTTCATATTGAGAGTGATCTTTCATTGTGCAGACCACAGGGACATGCCAGAGTATTCCAGGGAGGACAGGGAGGGAAGGGCAGAAACACTTTTACATGGCAGGCTCCTACCTTAGTTTCCTGTACTTTGAAAGGACACTACAGGACAAGGGCATGTAAAAGAGTGATCATAAGTCCGACTTCTTTCTTTTAAAAAAAAGTACGTACGGTACGTACTCTTCCAAAGAGGAACCTGCATACTCCTAGTAGTTAGCCATAAAAATTCCTTCATTGTATTAATGCTGGAACAACTTATAGGGAAAAAAAATAAACACTTGAAAAGCTCCCACCAGTACCTGTGTTTTTTGAAAAGTAAATTAAAGGTAAATTGGTTTGCCATGAGAAGGGATTTTTATCAAAGTTTTTAGAGCTAAAGCTAAAAATGACAATGGAATGAAATAGTCACAGAAACCATTCCCATTATTCTGCGTCCTGTAGTGACTTTATATCTTTCAGCGGCCAGAGTATTCTTCCCTGTTCCTTATCAAAATATGCAAACAGGTAATGGGCTCTTCCTGAAATCCAGCTTGATTGTAGACGTAGAAGTCCACAGTTCCGGATGTTTTAGCTGGAACTGGTTTGAGGAATCTTTGAAAGAAAATGCGATTTGTGTACAAAATTTTTAACGATTGTTAAGTACTAACAATGGCTATTCTAGTGACAGGTTAACCCGTGATAAATAGTATATGAAACACTTAAGGCGCAACACATGTCCAGATGGGGGGGCATATGCAAGATGTGTATGACTTGCTTTGTTTCACGCACGATCGTCGACCTGAAGCCATTCATGTTTTTACACAAGTCATAGCCGTGACGGCTCCCAGCATTGTTTTTGTTTATCTCAATGAAAACAATAAGATTAGTAAGAGTTCTTTATTTGTGTTTGTTTTTGGGTATCAATATAAGTCTTGACTCAACCAGTTACACACTACTGTAGGTCGGTCCTATTGCCAGAATCCATGAGGTTTTTCAAGTAATTGGTTTTTATTACCTAATTCAGCCATAGTACGGAATTAAATTAATTCAGAGAAAGTAAATCAGTAACAAATATAAATGTAGTATAGATGTTTTACGACTGTGAGATTGTTTTGAATGGTGTGATTTTTTTTTTAGAATGTTAATGTTATTCTTATAATTGATAGATATTATTTTCATTCTTGTCTATAGCTATCTCCTTTCTTTTTAAGATGATGAGATAGATACAGAGAGAGAACATCAGCTGGCGTTAATAAACCCCACTGTAAATGGACATGCAGAGACGCAGACCAAAGTATCGGTACCACCGGGGTCTCTTCTGAAGATGAGGTTGTTTGCACCGTCTTCAACAGGCTCTCCTTATAAAGAGCCAGAGAGTCAGGAAATCTATGTAGGATAAACAATATTATAATTATGGTGAAGATTTTTAAAAAAAGGGACGCGACCAGGTTCATTGGTTTTGATTTTCCTAGGGCCCAAAGGCTGGTTTTAAATTTACACAGACAATTTCTTTAAATCCCCTCCCGGAAAGACTCCTAATCCTTTTCTTGATGAGGCATTGAGGATGTTCCAACCTTCACCATATATAAACCTTTTAGTTCTTTTTTCCGAAGCACAGAACAACTTTCTCAGTGCTGCTCTGGTTCTAGTAGTCAAGAAATTATGCCAAAGAAATTTAAGCATTGCCTCTCTGAAGAAACTCGATACAGAGCCAATTTGAAGGGACTATCGGAAAAAGCTTTAAGATAATGCTGTAGAGTGCCGTAAGCAGATTTCGAATTTGAAGACAGATTCCACAGCAGCACCTATGTGCCTGATGATACTTAAAAGCAACAATGAATTAATTGTCATCCAGGTGATCTTCACTATAACCACAGCCAAAGGATGGTTGGTCAATGCGCTCTAGAATACCAGAGAAAGAAAAATATTATGTCTTCAGACATTGGGGTCCCAATAGGTAACGCTAAAGTTAACAGAATCTGGAATCCTGCAATCTTCTATGGAAAAGGGTCTGGAAAACCCTTCGGGAATATACTAGAGCACAACCAGAACTTTCAGATACCAAACTCCAGACTATGTGAAACGGAAGAATTCAACACAATTAGGATGTGATTAAAAAATGTATACAAGGAAAAACGGAAATATCAACCAATGCCTCAGGAATCACACTGCAGAGAAAAGGACAGTTAGTCAAAATAGGCACAACAGACATCAGATTTTATTAGTTTATTGCTGCCATCCAGGATATTTTGTTTATGTTACCTGCAACAGTGACCTAGTACAGTGCATCATAAATTACAATTAGGAAGAAATTACTTTGTGGATGTTAGAGATGAATTCCATGCATACTGGGGAAGGGAGATAACCAACTTCTTCAACAATCTGTAGTCACTTCATATCTATACCTCAGCTTCCTTTCGGGATGCCTGACTGTAGGAGGGTCTCTAAATGACATAATTATCAAGGAGGAACATGAAGTAGTTGCCAGAAATGACATGTATGCCAACCACTACTACGAAGGGGGTATAAGACTACATGAGTGCAGATTTCATGCATCGGCCAGATGAAAAAATGTTTCATAGCTCGCGGGATGGTCTGTTACTCCACCGGGTGCCTGTCAAGTTTGAACTTATGAGGCTCCCAGACAATAATTCTGAAAAGACTTGCCTTTACTCTAAGGACAGGTGTTTTGTGTCCGTGGAGCTGAACTTTCAGCTACAGAGTGGTTGGTTATGTCCTCAGTTTCTCTTCAAATCGGGACAGCTTATGCAAGGCTCCTGTGAAACCATACCCATTCGCACCCGGTACCACAGACAGATGGGTGAATTATTTCCGCAGGGAAAGTGTGCTTGGGGAAATCAATAAAAGCTAAAGTCAACAGGGAAGCCACCTTTGGCTCACCTAGTGTGTTGGTTCTTAACCATCAATGAAGAGTTACACTGGGACAGCAAACATATGAAAATGTTATAATGCGATTGTATGGGGATGAATAGATCTCCTGATAAGAAACTCAGTAAGGGTTTCACCACAAAAACAACAGAATTTTATAAGGTTTGAATGGTTGGTTTCTACAAAACCAAGGATGTCTCGACTTAATTAACATTTTGATTATAAATGATGTTGGGCAATACAGTGATAGGGAGGAAATTTCCCATTTGTATAGATCTAGCAAAACAGAGCTAAGGAGAAGTTCCATACAAAACAAAGAAAACTTAAGTATTTCAAAAATATATATTATTTCTGGATTAAAGGTGTATTTATAAATTATCCGCTTGTATTCAGTAGATCAACTGAGACTTAAAAGTTTAGTTCCTTGAAGACGTTCGCTAGTATCGGCGGCTTTCTCAATCAGCATGATGGGCTTAACAGGGAATCGTGGCATTTATGTACCCTGGAAAAATCCCAATTAGCATCTCACAGCCAGGTGTGAAACATTATGAATGCAAGGCGTATGTAATTGCATTGTCTGGTGAGGTGTTTTAGGAACGCCCCAGTGTAAGGTGTCAAAACAGCATTGTAATGGAAGCGCTGGGTGTCGAATCCCCCCCACCTCATCGGCCTTGGTTTCTTTATTTTCACATATGGCATACTTGACACCTCTCTGAAACCGTCATCGTCCTTTGCCAATATTTTGAACCATTACAATCTTCAAAGGTTATGTCCTTTTTCCTAAGATGCGATACACGGCTGAGTCATGAGCTGAGGACTTGGCTCTTCTTGTGCTGGGCCATATGTTGATGCAGTTGCTGTTGGTCTCCCCCACATACAAATCAGAGCACTCTTAACTGCACTGCACTGCGTATATGATGTCACTTTTCTTCGTGTTTCGATATTGGAGTCATACAGAGCCAATCCTCGGGTCAGGACTTAGTCCGGGTGCCGCATCTTTGAAGTAAAAAGGAATACTTTGAAGATTGTATTGTTCCCATATGGCAAAGGAAACATGACTGGTTCAGAATGGTGTCAAGGCCATTGATGTGAAAATAAAGAAACCAAGCTTGAATAGATGTGGGGGTGTTAGGACACCAACTGTATGCAGATAATGCTGTTTCCAGGGTACATAATTGAAAAACGAGTCTTGTAAAGTTCATTCTAAATGAGAAAGCCAGTCGGAGATTGACTAGCAAAATCTTCAAGAACTAAATTTAAAGGACATTATAATCACTCCCATTGTTCCTTTCCCCCATTCCGGCAAAAGTACCAGGGTGAGGACCTAAAAGCAAAGTCATCACTCTGGGTTACTTTACAAAAGTCTGCCACCACTTACTTGTAATCTCCCTCTGCGCTACGGTCCGTCCTCCCCACTGGCACTTTGAGTGACAGCAGGCAGCCAATGGGAAGACGCTTCTTGCAAGGAGGCGTTGTACTCCTCATTGGCTGCCTCACGACTGTCCCTGACAGTGCCAGTGGGGACGATACGACTGGAGCGATAGGGAGATTACAAGCTAAGTGGTGCAGGACTTGTAATTACCAAGAGTACCCTTGCGTTTTAGGTCCTCCACTGGGTACTTTGCAGGAACAAAAAGGGATAGGAGGAAATGGTGGAGTCGAGTATAATTGTCCTGTAAGTTCGGTTGATTCTAACAGATACAACGGAATACTATGACTGGATGAATGAGAACCTTCAAGCATAGTTACTGATAATGTTTTTTGTCTAGGTTTGTATAAAAATTGTCTTGCCAGTCTCAGCGTTTTTAACGGGCATTGGGTCACCCTTAAAATTAAACTTTGCCCATATAGTATATTTCCCCAGCCCCAACCACTAAAAATAAATTTAAGAAGTGCCGATGTTTACTTCCCTTCCATCTCTCCTACCCGCCCAGCCGGCCTTCTGCTGCAAGACACTGCAGCAGGGGGCGGGGACGCCGCCGGTAGTGAGGCGAGAGGCGCCAATCACGGACGTCAGCGCGCTCTCAGAATGCGGGGGGAGGAGAGGGAGGTAAGTAGATCGGGGGTCTTTCGTATAAAAGATTTTGCGGTTGGGGCTGGGGGAAAAGTACTAATATATCAAGGTGGTTTTACTAGGTAGGGGGAGGGAGCAAAATCGGGAGGGAGAGGGAGGGGAGAAGGCTGCAGTCGCATGCCAAACTTCCCCGGAGGGAGACAGGAGGCAGAGTCTATATGGACTCTGCTACCTCTGGTGGCAAGTTTTTGGGATTTGGGGGGGGGGGAATACAGGAGAACAATATGGAGCTGGGATGTAGGTAAGGATTTATTACACTACAGATGGGGCCATATGGGGGGATTATAGTTTTGGGGGTGGACATGCCCTTTAAGGAAATATTGTTAAACATATAGGGCTATGTAAGTAGCGCCATTCACTTTCTATTGCCCCCTTTAGGCAATGCAACAAGTTGATAGCATTTTTCTGTGTTATTGCGATTAGGGTTTACGTATTACGAATCTTAAAGATTCCGTCTGACAGATCGCACTGTTGTCTTCAGTACAGTGAATGCGGCAGTTGCAGGACCCAGTTTTGTGCACCAACCACCAACTGCCTTTTTAAGTCTTACAACTTGGGTGTTAACTCTTCCTACATCAGTTAACGGCCTTTAACACACAAAATAGCCGATAACGCTCTCCATACATAATAAATAAGCCGATTACAGCTCTCCTTACCAAGACTATGAAGTACTTGTAGTTAACAGTATAAACTAAAAATTTTAATCAGTTTTGGCATTGCAGGAATACCATTTTGATTCTTTATTGCTGTATTCTAGGATATATTACAGATACTTCTAATGTAAACTATAGGCAAGCTTATTTCTACACATGTTGAAAGTTTTGAAGCAGTTGCACTTGAATAAGTTGGATAACGTTTTTGTCAGCGGTGCATGTTTTATAGAATATAGTTAAATGGAAAATAATAAAAAAACTAACACAGTTTGATAAAAGGCAACTGTGGGTCTCAACACGTAAGGCTAGGCAGCACGTAGAAGTCTTGCGAAATCGCAATGTCGCCGCAATTCTGTGGGCTACCCTCGTGTGTGCGAGATTCCTTTTGATGTAACCCTATCACTAGCGCAGAACATGTGCACCAAAAATGGTTATCGCGAAATGGGTCGGAAAGCGGAGGTAATGGGACAATTCCCATCATTTTCTATTGGTGTGCGCTGAGCTAATACAGCAGCACACCAAAATAGCCGTAGTGCAACTGGGGCATAGCCCTAAGGATTAATGAAAAGCCTGCAATCTAAAATTAAACCCGTATCACATCTCTGGGGGGGGGGGACTGAAGCCTGCGAGAAATATATTGCGCGAAATGTTAAAATCTCTCTACTCATATTAACAAATTTGGTTGTTATTAGTTTTATTAAAAGAATGGGAGGTAAAGGAGCTGGTCAGTAGCCAGCAGGAGGTAAGGGAACTTAATCGCTCCCTCGGCATGGATTGCCCCATGTGATAGAAGACAAGGAGTCGTCTAACCTCGAAAGGCTTTGATGTATATAAACCTTAACTTGTTGGAAAAAATGGGAGTAGACATTAACCATTAATTGAATAGGAATAGTTGAGCAGATGGCACAGCAATTATCAAAGATCAGAACTGTTGTCAGTGTATTATGAATCATATGAGTACTAGCTGATTGCTAGGTCAAGTTTTGCCAGTAGGTGATTGCTGGTGTTTTCTTCTAAGTTTTGCCAGGAAGGTCACCATACTAATTGCTAAAAATTCACCATTCGATAATGGCTAAAGGAACAGTATATTTAATGTATGTGAGGCCTATAAGGTTGGTGCTACGAGCTATGAAACAGGAAGTGCATCTTCCAATTTGCCATCCCTGAACTAAGGAAGAAGATGGCAGGGCAAGTTTTACGTAAAGTATTTGCAGGCTAACTAGGGTGAGGACTTAGTGTTTTATTAGTACTGGTTTCAAGTGGGAGGGGGGGTGGTTGGAAAAGAATTTAATGTAAGAGTAAAGACACAATTAAGACAAGCAAAAGGGAATGCTTCGCAGAACCAGATTAAGGTCTATATAGATGGCTGGGTTAAACAGGCTTGGTTTACAGCCAGGACTACTTGAACAGGGGAATGACCCAGAGAAGGGAGGGGGAGTGAGGAGCTCTGCAGTTAACTCAGACAGGTGCAAACACAAAAGCCCAGAGGAAGGTAAGAATAAGCAGACTGCACTAACCTTTTTATGTCTGGATTAGAGCAATGTATAAAATTCACTCTTACTGTAGAGCCCTAAAGAAGCTATGTATGACCTTTCCAACACAATGGAGATAACTATATAAAATACTTGCCTGCCTTTATGAAAATGTCTCTAAATAGAGATGTGACAGTCTGGCCCCTCTGCACGGAAAAGGCGAGAGAAGCAGCAGAAGGCAACCAAGGGAAAAGTATATAAGAAAAGCCTAACACATAGATTTAAACGTCTTAGTTGGGGGGGGGGTCAAAGGTAATTAGCTGAAAGGGTTGTACACCCTTATTTCCCTTAGGGGCATATTTATAAAGGAACGCATGGCTAGCAAAAAAAAAATTACCGCCGCACATGCGAGACGCGAAATAGCGCTAGCACGTATTTATAACGGCGAGCGCTATTCCCGCGATACCATCGGGCCAGCGATGTGCTGCGGTAATTTAAGCCCCTTCGCGGCCGGCAATACTCTCGCGACCTCCGCTCCTAGCCGCCGCGCCCACAACCCCCCGCGGCGGCAGCGGCGACCACCCGCCGCCGCCAGCCATTCCAGCAGCCCCTCCCAACCCGTTCCCCGGTTCGCGGCAATCTTCGGGAACGGGAGGCTAGAGGGGCTGCGGGAAGGGGCCGCAGCAGGTGGTCGCGACCACCCAGCCGCCGCACCCCCTCCCGGCAACCCCTCCAAGCCCCGCCCCGCCGCTCCGGGGAGGGGACGGGAGGGAGCCGCTGGGGGGGTGGAGGCCTCTCCCAGCGGGGCCCTGAGAAGGGGGGCTTAGGGGTCCCGCACAGCTCGAACCGGGACCCCCCTCCCCGGCCCTTTACAAGGGCCCTTGCGGCCACTGACAAGTGCCTTTGGCGGGGGTCCCGCAGCTGAACCGGGACCCCCAGTTCGGCTCTAAAAGAGCCCTTGGGCGACGTCTTCTTTCTTCCAGTCCCGGCGACACCAGCTCCGCCGAGGCCGCCGACCCCGAGAGGTACCCCTGCGGCACGCCAGGGGTACCCGGGGGCGCCGGCGACCTCAAAGAGGCCGAGTTGCCGGCGTCTTGATCCGACGCGACGTCTTCGGGTGGCGACACCAACCCCACTCAGGTACCGATGCCAGCAGTCACTGCGGCCGCCAGTGAGCCCCCCGCTGCACCGCCGGCCTCAGCGGAGCCGATGTTGCCAGCCGTCTTTCATTCTTCAGCCTATACTGCTGATGGCATCTGAGTGTCCGCCCGGCGGAAAGCTCTCTTTATATAGCGTTTTGCAGAAATCCCTAATCCGTTTCTGATTGGTCAATTTTTAATACTTGCTTACATACACCAATCAGATTTGTCTGGAAGTTCCGAAATCTGATTGGTTAATGTAAGAAGTATTAAAAATTGACCAATCAGAAACGGATTATGATTTCTGCAAACTATATAAAGAGGAGCTTTCCGCCGGAAATCAGATGCCATCGCAGTAGATGGCTGAAAGAGAAGAAGAAAGAAGCGGCTGGCAACATCGGCTCGCTGCGGCCGGCGGTGCCAGCGCGGCTCAATGGCGCCGCAGTGAGCTGCTCGCATCGGCGACCTGAGTGGGGTTGGTGTCGCCAGCCCGAAGACGTGCGTCGGATCAAGACGCGGCAACATCGGCCTCGTTGAGGTCGCCGGCGCCCGCCGGGGGTACCCCTGGGGCCGCAGGGGTACCTCTCGGGGGGTCGCGGCCTCGGCGGAGCTGGGTCGCCGGGACTGGAGAGAAAGAAGAGAGTCGCAAGGGCTCTTTTAGAGCGCACTGGGGCGTCCCGGTTAGCTGCGGGACCCCGCCAAAGGGCACTGTTCAGTGCAGCAAGGGCCCTTGTAAGGGCCGGGGAGGGGGGTCCACGGTTCGAGCGGCGGGACCCCTAAGCCCCAAAAGGCCCTTCTCAGGGCCCGTGGAGGGAGCCTCCACCCCCCCAGCGGCTCCCTCACCCCCTCCGGGAGCGCCGGGGCGGGGGTTGGAGGGGTTGGGGGAGGGGGTGTGCGGCGGTGGTGGCGACCACTGCTGCGGCCCCTTCCCGGCAGCCCTTCTAGCCTCCCGTTCGAGATTGCGCGAACGGGAACGGGTTGGGAGGGGCTGCTGGGAATAGTGGCGGCGGGCGGCGGGTGGGTCGCAGCTGCCGCCGCGGGGTGGGTGTGGGCGGGGTGGGGTGTCTCCCGGGGGGTGCGACCACCCGCCGCGGGTTGCCTGCCATCCCCGCCGCGGGAGGTTAATATCGTGACTTCGCCCCTTCAAGGTGGCAAAGTAAAACAGCCGATCTAGCACCGAGCCGAAACCGACCGCGCTTTATAAATAGAAGCGGCGGGGTAACGGGTAAGTATCGGCGCGAAAGGTTAACGCTTCGTTACTTTTCGCGGCCGTTTTCGGGCGCTTATAAATCGCGGTAAAGCGATATCCTGCGTTCAATGGCGTACGCGAAAACGGCCGCCGAAAAGTTAACGAACCTTTATAATATGTCCCTTAGTGTGCTTTTGTGTTTGTTCTGTGCCTTTCGTGCAAAGAAGCAAATAAATGGACCAGACTGGCAGCGTCTCCTGTGGATTGGCATTGCAGAATTGCATCTTGCCTTACCTCATCCGACGTCCCACACTGGATATACTACTTTTTTCATTTTACCCGATCCCTCGTCAGAAATCGCCTCCTGCCGTTTTCTGGGCAGGTATGTCAGTCAGACTGTGATGATAAAAATTCACGTCAATGGCTGACCAGTCCATACCCGGGGGGGAAGATTATTACAGCACACTCTGCTATTGCATATTGTAAACCAGCACTAACAGAAAGCAAGAAGCAGGGATTGTCTAAACTAAAATAAGTAGATCAGATTAAGTAAGGTTAAACACGCAAACTAAGCTTTTGAGGGGACAATTAGGCTAAAAAAATCACTTATTATTGACTGGACATGCTTAGCAATGCTAGACTTTTATGTGATTACTAATTCATTGAGTAGTACTGTTCAGTGCGATTGGATAGAATCTCAGTATAATTGATAATACTGACTATACTAAATCTGTTACAATATAAACAGGCACGACCACTAGACAAAGTTTAAATAAGAAAACCTTTGTTGAATCATTGGAGATAAATTAGGTAAAAATGCAGGTATCCAATCCCGGATTGTGCGCGGAGACCACCCAGACTCCCGGAACTGAAGGAGACTAAGTCTCCTCCCATGGTAAAAGCATCCTTTCGATTGACCATGCACCCAGGGAATTCCCTAACCCCGCTGCCCACAAACACTAAGAATGATGGAGCCGCGGCTCCGAGTGATGCTCGCTTCCACGCCCCTTTCCCACTATACGGAAGCCAGAAAGGGGCAGAAGGGGGAGTCTGAAAGATTATCATATTAAAAATGCCCACTTGTTCTCTATCGCTTATACATTCTTGTATTAAGACCATATTTGTGTAATGCACACAAAACATCTGAATGGCTCAACATCTTTACACAATGCTGTGGTGAAGGCTCTCATTCATCCAGTTTATGGTATGAATCGGTTGTATTCAATTAGATCAACTGGATTGAAATGTAGTTTCTTGAAGACGGTTTTTCGCTAGTATCTGACTGGCTTCGCAATTCAGAATGACTGTACAAGGAACTGTGGCAATTATTGTACCCTGGAAATCCCAATTGCATATCACAGCCAGGTGTTAAGGGTGGGTTGTGGGTTTGGTGATGGATAGTGCGCTATATGCTGCAGTATATAGACCCATTCTGCACAACTTATGGGCTGCACAGCTGGAAAAAATCAAGGGAACATCTCTCACGTAATGAATATTGCATAGCTACAGGCTGTATGTGGACGATAGTAAGTGAACTGGGATGGTTTTTTTAAAATTTAACTCTTCAACTGATAAATATGTATAGTGGATAGTTCCACTACTTTTATAAAGGTTTTTATTTATTTATAGTATATGAGAGGTTAACAAGACCGTTATAGGGTGAAAATGATTTTATATTTAATTTTTTTGGTTTTTTGCAGCCTGGGGTCATCCTCACTGTTCTACTGTTTATCTGACTTCGGGCTCAGATAATGAATTCCAAAAAGTTTGGTCGCATGTGGAGGTGGAATTTGATATGCATCTGCCTCTGCATCCAAGATTGGCCATACTGGTCATTATCTGTGGAGGAAAAAGGAATGTCAAAAAATGGGTAAACTACTCCGCCATTAGCGATTTTAAGTGAGACCTTCAAGAGTAAAGAAGACATATGTGAAAATACACTGATATGATTTAAAATTGTCATCCTGACACTAACCTGACTGACTGAGCTATTGGCAGAGCACAGTATTCCAAGGCATTTCCTTCAATACAGGATCTATTCAAATAATAGGTGATTATTTCCATCTGCTTTAAAGTGTATCTCCACGAGTATAATCAAAATGTTGGATTCGGTTTTATTGAAGAATGTTGAGGTAAAGAGCTGTGTCTTACTCTGGTTCTCAATAAAACCTTCTTTCTTGCACTCTTTATTTTAAAAGTGTTACTTACTGTAAGGACAGTTCTGTTCGTGATTTCAACATTTTCATCTTTGTCATTTCCGTTTTTAGTTATATAGTATTTGGGTTAATAAAGACATACATCCATCATAGTCCAACCTACTTAGCAATCCCACATTTCCTGCCTAACTGTTGATCCGAGCAAGCAAAAAATGAAGGGGGGAAGGAAAACATTTCCGGACTGACTCCAAGTGAAAGTGTTAACTCCACCGTCCAACACCACATCCCAAGGAAGACAGTTCCATAGTTGTTATGTTCTCACAGTGATAAAAACCCCCTTTTTCCGAAACTTGAAAATAAATTATATTTTTCCAGGCTAAACTTTCTATGTTCCGTCTTTTACCTTAAGCTACAAAGGATTGAAATAATTTTTTACACTGTTCCCTCAAGGTATTAGATTTAGAAAGTAATCCAGTTTAATACACTTTTAAAAGCAGTCTACTTCTGTTCATGTTATCATTACCGGAAAGGACAATTATACCACCTTCACTCTGCTTCCTCTTACTGTGGTCAGTACATTTTACCAGGTTGAGGACCGAACCGCTGGTCCTCACCATGGGTTTGCGTAACTTGAAGCACAGCATTAATGAAACGCTGCTCTGGTAGGCTCCGATCCCTCCTCTCCTTGTGCTACGAGGCAATTAGGAAGAAGCTCGTTGTAGAGCGTGCCTTTCCTATTGGGCTCGTCGCCGACGGTTGAGAGGGGGCAGAGGCAGAGCCTACCAGAGCAGGTTTCAGTAAGGCTGTGCTTCAAGTTACGCAAACCAGGGGTGAGGACTATCGGTTCAGGTCCTCACCCGGGTAAAAGTGGTACTGACCAAAAGAAGAGAAGCGGAGGGGAAGGTTGAGGATAATTGTCCTTCAAAGGATAAGTGCACTCTGTAAAATCAAGTTATTTTATTGAAAGCTGCAGGCTTTAACAATACCGTTGCCATATTTTTTTTTTACCTATGCTCCTCCAGCAGACTAGCTTGTGCATTGAAAGTGCTGACATCTTGTACTGGTGTTGAGGAATGTTAAGCTCCGGCCATCTGAGATTTCTCTGCATTTCTCTGATTGAAGCCTCAAACAGTAATGCTGTGAGTGCGGGCACGTGCAGGAAGTCAGTATTTCGGTGCATTCTATTTAGACCCGATAGTAGTTTATAGGAAGTCAGTTTTGTATTCGGTTGGGCCAATTTTATTTTTATTTTTATATTTATGTATTTTTACTGGTTGGCATTTTATTATTTTAAATTTTTGATTGTACATTTATTTTTTATTTAAATTTATTGTTTATATTTTTATTTTTATTCCATTTATTGTATAACAGATTTTTCTTCATCTTTGCTTCTCTTTCCTCTTCTGGTGTGTTGAAATTTCGGGGGTTGCATTTATTTATGTATGACTTGTTGCATTTATTTTGGATTGCTATTTATTTTTTATATTTTATGTATGCCTGGGGTTTTGCTTGCTATATTTATTTATTTTTATTGTTTATTTATTAGCGTTGGGGTTGTGGCCATTATTTTATTTATTGATGTGGCATTTATTTAATTTGTGATTTATTTAATTTTTGTTTATTTTATAGTTTTGGGGGCCTATTATTATATACAGATCTCCTATCTTCTACTTTATTCTATTTATTTTTTTTTGACATTTATTTTGTTATATAAAGATCTTTATCTCTTTCTCATCTTCTTCTTCTCGCTTTCTTATTTCAAGATCCTGTTATTTTGCATTGATTTTTTTTAGTTTGCATTTTATTATAGTTGCCTAGTTATTTATATATACAGAATCGATTTATGCATTTCTTTTATTTATATTCTTTGCATTTATTTATTTATTTATTTATTGCCATATTTTTATATATTTTGGCATTAATTTAGTTTATTTATTTTTATTTGCCTTTGCATGTATCACATTTATTGTGCAATCTTATTGCCTCCATTTATTTATGTATTTTTTTTATTTATTTCATGCGCAGTATTTTATTTTTTTTAGTTGGAATTTATTATTTCATTTGAATTTATTCATATATTATGGGTGCAACAGTTATTTATCCCCAAGCTGTTTGCAATTAGGGTATTTTACCTTGGCCTTGCATTTAATTTTTTGATTTTATCCTATGATATATTTATACCGTTTGTGCCATTTATTTTTTCTATTCATTTATTTTACTTGCTCAATTTATTTACCTTTGCATTTGATGTCTATTTATTTATCTTGCTATTTATTATTTCGTGTCCCTATCTTTTTGATTTGTTTGCCATTATTTGTGATTATTATGTTAGGGTTGCCTTGTTGGCAAATTATTTATATATAATTTTTATTCGAATTTTATGTTTTATTTTTTAAAATTTATTTTTTATATTTTTATTTACTTTATTTATAAATTTTATACATTTTTTAGTATGTTTTGCCATTATTTATTAGATTGTCATGTATGTACTTCAGTTTGCAATTTTATTTATGTATTTATTTTGAGTATTTACATTGATTTTAGTTAAGTTCGTTGCAGTTATTGATTGTTTTCCCAATTTATTTTTGCATTGCGCTTGTGCATTTTTATTGCAAGTTATTTATTGCAGGCCATTTATTGCATGCTTGGGTGCAGTTTATTTATATCATTGTAATTCTTGAGATGCATTTATTTAGGGAGTGTTTGGGGTGCATTTGTATTTTGTTATGATCCCTTTATTTTATTACTTATTTATGATTAGGTTGGGACTGGTTCTTCTTGTGCCATTTATTTTAAGATTTTTATGCTGTGATTTGTATTTATTATATTAGTGTATTTCATATTATTATTTAATATTTCTTGTATTTGACTTTTTGCATTTATTAATTACTTCCATTTTATCCCTGGCATGTTGTGCATTATATTATTTATATTAATTGTGTCATTATATATTATGATTTAATTTATTGATTAATTTTTTTTTGCATTTTTTATGTATATTTATGTTTATTTATTTTTATATTTATTTTTTGACCACAGTGTGATTGCTTTGCCATTTATTGTATTTGCATTTATTTTTTATTTTATTTATTATTTTATGTTGCCCCAGAACAGGTTGCATGCGTTACTAAGTAATTTAGTTATTTATTATTATTGTGTTTTGATCTGGAGCAGGGTTTGTGATTGCAACCTGTGCTGGTGCAAAAATGCGCATTATTATTATTTGTTTTTGTTTATTTTTTATTATTAATTTGATTTTTATATTGGTTGCAGTATTATTACGACCATTTATTTATTTATTTTGCAGTTGGCCTATTTTGATTTAGATCGAAGATTTCGGGGGGTGTGCATTGAGGTTAGAGGTAACTATGGATGAGGTGCGGTGCCAGTGTTCATTTGAGGGTCATGTGATATGGTGTCTGATGGAGTTATTTATTTTGTGTGAGAGTATTTATTGCATTGCGCTTAAAAAGGGTGGTGTGGGTGGGGCATTTTAATTAGTGATTGGGAGGTTTTTTGGGATGATTTGGATGGTTAGAGACAGAGTCGGATCATCACGTCTCCTCTGGGCATTATGAATTTTGTGTTATAGGGGCCCTATTTGCATTTATTTATTTAATATCGTTGTGTTGCATTTATTATTGGCATTTATATTTTTAGGAGGAATTGGCATTTATTTATATTATAGTTTGTATTTAGACAGATCTCCTATCCCTCTTACTGGCTGAAAAGTTTATTTGTTAAATCCTATTTTATATATGGAAATCATTTAATTAGTAAAGACAATGTTGTTGCATTGATGGAAATAGTAGGAGTTGTATTTTATGTAGACAGATATTAACTTTACATTCGCTACTTACTTCATTCTCAGTTCGATATTAGTCATCTCGAATATCTAATCTTTCTCTTTCTAATCTCCACTTTAAGGTCATCGCCCCGCAGACGCCGGTGTGCCGTGGTCACAGTCGTGCACGATTTGGTTACCCCCCGGAACTACCCGAACGACACACGTGGGCTTTACACATTGCTACCTACTG